>QRFJ01007486.1:0-152314 GCA_006176705.1 Cocos nucifera
TTTCTTCTTTTTCTTTTTCAAAAATCAAAGATTTCAAATTAAAATACTAACCTTCCCTGTGGATTCGACCCGAACTTCACTACTATCTATACAATTTTCAATGATTTAAGGAAGTCGAATTAAACTGATAAACACGGTGTCTTAACGACAACATCGATTCCTATCAAGGTTTTTTAACCACCTTTAGTCACCCATTCCAGCAACCCATTGAATCAAACTTAACTCCTAAAACTCCCATTCATGAGCATTTTTTAGAAGCACAATAGAGTAATTTTCTTAATTAAACCATGGTGTTTGAGGAATGGGAATCATAAAATATATCCCAAAAATTAACAGTGAATTATATCATAATGGGCATTTAAAAATCAACATCAACTTTTGAGATTGGCAATCCAAAAATCATTGGAATTTGTCAATCCAATTTCGATACGGGATAGTTGAGCTGCATTGTGTCTGGCTGAAGACCGTAAACTTAAGCGCTTGTTGGGAGGCAACCCAATAATTTTAGTTTTTATCTAATTTATTTTTTTTTATTTAATTTTTTTAAGATAATTTGATAATGTGGAGGAGAGCTCAATTTTTCAAAGGCCATGTGCTCGACCAAAAAAAATAAAATAAATAAATAAATTATATATATATATACTGAGTTAAGTGTATTATTTTATGTTTTATTACCATCCTTTATTTTTTCTTCTTCTCCATTGAAGGAGGACAATGTCGGTTAAGTTTGGGGGGGAGAGAAAAATTAAAAATTTTAAAATTTTAAGCTCGAAAAAAGTTAGTTATTTAGTATTATATACTTGATTATGTTAATAACGAAATTTAAACTAGCATTTTAAAAAGAAAAATTGGAAACAGATTTAGAGAATCTATGAGATTATGAGAGAATCAAGTATTAAGAAAATTCAAATAAAGAGTTAATCCAGGAACATAAATTTTTTTTTTTTCTTGGGAGTATTCTAATTATTTCTTGCTAGCATCAAAGAAAAGTCTACTTTTTATAGGCTTGTGTGAGGTAACTATACATGTTTCTTCATATTAAAAATTATTTTAATAAAATAGTTTCAAAGTACTTCTCACTGGATGTAACCGGGCCTGGTTTGCCTAAGCCAAGCATTGAGTTTCGCGTCAAAAGGTGGGAAGGGCAAGAAGCTCGTTGTTAAAGGCTAGTCTTAAACTCGTAGGGCCTATTTTGATCAAGCTAGTAGCCCGAGGGGTATTCATCAACCTAGTGCCCTTTAAAGCCAACTATGTTTGGGAGTCATTTGGCCCAAGATCGCTACATGGATCAAATAGAAAGCTTAAGGAGTTTAAGACACTCAATAGTTGGTACAATGTTAAAAAAAAAAAGAAAAAAAAAAAAAGAAAAAGAAACATTGGTTTCCCACCGAGTACCGAGTCCCCATTTGCCTAAGTAAGCAATGATATTCGCATCAAAAGTGGGCAATTGTGAAAATAAAAATTAATAAATGAAGGATGGAAGGTAGCAATTATACCTGCCTGTATATGGAAAGTTTAGAACAATCAGAGATAAAAAAATGGAATAATTTAGAAAAAAATTCGTTAAAAATTTATTGTTCTTTACTTAATTTTTTTATTGATAAGTTTAATACCCATATGTATAATCTCATTAAGCCTAGCTAATATCAATGGCATTTTTTGAAAAATTGCATAGGTTATAAATTCGAAAAACTCTAAGTTAAAAAGGTATTTTAAAACTAAATTCTTCTTTACTCATGAGGACGAGCAAAAGATTAAAGTGTGGGTGTGATAAACATCATAAATTCAACCAATAGAAGTATTAATTTATCAATTAATTTATATTAATTTTAATATTAATAATCCAATTTATAATATAATTTTGATAATTCATATTTTTATTAATTAAAAAATTAATTAAAAAAATAATAAAAAAAATTAAAAATAATAAAAATTTAAAAAATAAAATTTTATTATTCAATAGAAAAGAGATTCTTTTATGATCACAACGAAAAAATTTCAAGTTATAAACGGAGTCAAAATGGAAAGTAGAATTTTGAAAGATATAAATAAATATATAAAAATTAAATGAAAAAAAAAGGAAAACGGGCTCAGCCGGGACTTCGGTAAGCCGAAGCACCAAAGCCAAGCCAAGCCGATTCAAGCTGACTCAGCCATTTGAAGCCATCAGTCGGTTCCACGATCTAGGCGTTGGGACCGCCAAGCTCAGCAAATTTCGGGCGGAATCACAGATTGCCACATGGTTGGACCTAGACCCCTTAAGGGTCTACAGAAATTTATCACGGCTCACAAGGGTTATTTAGTCTTTTCGTCCGACAACAGCGGCGCTGATTGGTTTGCGGTGTGCGGTAACTCGGCGGTTCCACGCGCGTTCATGGGAACAGTTATTTGTTGCGACGGACGATGTGGTTGTTGCGGTCAGGATCGGCGGCTTGTGGTTGCTTCCGAATTTTATTCATATACAAACATCACGCGGATCACCATCGGATGGCAGCGCTCGATCCAGGCGATGATCGAGGTCCAGAATGACTGTCGGCGGTTGATCTAGACTCTCGAAGGCACGATTTGCGGGCCAGATTTTTTCTCGATTCAAGCGCGATCCAACGGCTAGAATTAATCCGACCCGATCTTTGAGCTTTATCTGCCATTCGATTTTTTGGATGATTTGGACCGTTTGGATTTCTATTTGAATGGTGATTTTATCAGATTTATCAGAGTCAAATATCAGGCTATTTGATTCAAATGGGTTATCCAAATTTGCTTGTATTTTTGATTGATTTACAAAGGCATGAGTCCCTATTCCCGTTTAGGAAAAAAAATATCCAGCCCTCCTAGCTCTTATAAAAAGGACCCCAGGCCACCAAAAATCAACATCTCCGATCAAGGTGAAGCTTTGGTACAGGGCAAAGCCAGGCTATGGGTTAAAGGCGGCTTCGAAGCAACGGGTGCGAGAAGAAGAGCCGGCTTCTTACACCATCTTTCTGCCAATGTTGATTCCAAAGATCAGAGATCAGGCTATTTTATTTTATTGCCTTTTCTTTTTAAATTTTATGTATTTAAATTCTAAAATTTTAGTTAATAAAAATTTTTATTTTTTAAAAAAAAAGAGAAAAATAAAAATTTTTTAAAATTTTAAGTCCCAAAAGTTAGTATTTAGTTATTTAGGATACTTGATTATGCTTTAAGAATCAAATCTAAACTAGAATTTTAAAAAGTAAATTTGATATAGATTAGAGAATTATGAGATATGAGTAATCAAGTATTAAGAAAATTCATTAAGAGTTAAGGTCCAGAACATAATTTTTTTTTCTTTTTTTCCTGAGCATTTCTAATTATTTCTACTAGCATCAAAGAAAAGTTACTTTTTATAGGCTTGTGTGAGGTAACTATTTACATGTTTCTTCATATAAAAATTTATTTTAATAAAATAGTTTCCAAGTACTTTCTCACTGAGTAACCGGGGCCTCTTTTGCCTAAGCAAGCATGAGTTTTGCTGTCAAAAGGTGGGAAGGGCAAAGGAAGCTCGTTGTAAAGCTAGTCTTAACTCGTAGCTATTTGATCGAGTAGTAAGCCCGAGGGGTATTCTAACCTAGTCCTAAAAAGCCAACTGGTTGGGAGGTCAATTGGCCCAAGACTCGTACATGGATCAAATAGAAAGCTTAAGAAGTTTAAAGACACTTAATAGTGGTAAACGTTAAAAAAAAAAAAAAAAAAAAAAAAGAAAAATTGGTTTCCCACCGAGTAACCGCGGTCCCGGTTGCCTAAGTATGCAATGATATTCACATCAAAAGTGAGCAATGTTGAAAATAAAAAATTATAAATGAAGGATGGAAGTGCAATACACCTTGCCTATATGAAAGTTTTAGACAAATCAGAGATTAAAAAAATGGAATAATTTAGAAAAAGTCTGGAAAAATTTTATTAATTCTTTACTAATTTTTTTATTGATAAGTATTAATACCCGTCAATGATATATCTCATTTTAAGCTCTACTGAATATCAATGGCCATTTTGAAAATTGCTTAGGTAAAAATTTTCGAAACTCTAAAGTTTAAAAGGTTATTTAAAACTAAATTCTTTCTTTTAACTCCGGGTACGAGCAAAGCTTAAGTTGGGGGTGTGGATTAAACATCATAAATTTCACAATAGAAGTATTAATTTATCAATAAGTTGATATTAATTTTAAGAATTAATAATCAATTTTATATATAATTTGAAAATTCATATTTTTATTAATTTAAAAAATTAATTAAAAAAATAATAAAATAATAAAAATAATAAAAATTTAAAAAATAAAATTTTATAGCAATAGAAAGAGCTCATTTACTGATCACAACAAAATAAATTTCAAAGTAAAACGGATCAGCTAAAATGGCAAAAGCATATGAATTTTGAAAGATATAAAATAAATAAAAAATTAAATAAAAAAAGAAATGGCTTCAGCCGGCCTCTGTAAGCCGTGAGGCCACCAACAGCCAGCCAAGCCATCAAGCTGACTCAGCCATTGAAAGCCATCAGCCGATCCACGATCTCGGCGGGACCGCCAGCTAGCAAATTTCCGGACGAATCACAGATTGCACACGTGGTGGACCTAGACCCTTAGGGTCTACAGGAATTTATCACGGCTCACAAGGGAATTTAGTCTTTTCACCGGACAACAGCGCGCGTCTGATTTGGTTGCCGGTGTGCGGTTGCGGCCGGTCCACGCGGTCCATGGCGGAACAGTTATTTGCGCGGATCGAACGGAGATGTGGTTATGTTTGCGGTCAGGATCGGGACGGCTGTGGTTGCTTCCGAATTTGATTCAGATACAAACATCATTGCGGATCACCGTCGGGACGATAGCGCTCAATCCAGGCGATGCATCGATAGTCCAGAAAGCTTGTCGGCGGTTTGATCATAGACTCTCCGAAGATTGATTGCCTGGCTAGATTTCCTCGATCAGCGTGATCCAACGGCCGATTTAATTCCGACCCGATCTGAGCTTTATCTTCGCATTCCGATTTGATGATTTTTTGGACCGTTTTGGATTCTATGAATGGCTGGATTTATCAAATTTATCAGAGTATATCAGAGCTATTTGATTCAAATTTTATCCCAATTTATTTGTATTTTGACGATTTACAAGGGCATCAGTTCCCATATTCCGGTTTTAGAAAAATATCCAGGCCCTCCTAGCTCTTATAAAAAGGACCCCAGCGCCACCAGAAACAACATCTCCGCATCAAGGTGAAAGCTTTGGTACAGGGCGAAGCCAGGGCTATGAGGTTTAAGGCTGCTTCAAAGCAACGGGTGTCGATGAAGAAGAGCGACTTCTACACATCTTTCTTTCCAATTGTTGATCCAAGATCAGAGATCAGGCTATTTATTTTATATTCTATTGTATTTTAAATTCTAAAATTTTAATTTAATAAAAGTTTTCTATTTTTCATTTTAATTTCTTACTTTTTAATTTTTATTATAAATTTTAATTATCTGCATTTTAATTATTACTTTTTATTTTATTTCAAGTAGATGCTAAGATCTAACTAATAGATCTTAGTACCAAATTTAAATTTCTGCACCTTTTAATTTTTGCTTTTAATTTTCCGACTTCACTTTTGATTCTGAAAACTCAAATCCTTTTCTTCTTTTCTTTTCAAAAATCAACGATTTCAAATCTAAAATACTACCTTCCCTGTGGATTCGACCCGACTCACTACTATCTATACAATTTCAATGATTTTAAGAAGTCGGATTAAACTGATAAACACGGTGTCTTAACGATAACATCGCATTCCTATCAAGTTTTTAACCGCCTTTAGTCACCATTCCAGCACCCATTGAATCAAACTTAACTCCTAAAACTCCATTCATGAGCATTTTAGAAGAACAAATAGGAGTAATTCTTAATAAACATGGGTCTGAGAATGGAATCATAAAATATATCCCAAAAATTAACAGTGAATATATCAATAATGGGATTAAAAATCAACATCAACTTTCTGAGATTGGCAATCCAAAATCATTGGAATTTGTCAATCCAATATTCGACACAGGATAGTGAGCTACATTGTGTCTGGCTGAAGACGGTAAACTTAGCGCTTGTTGGGAGGCAACCCAATATTTAGTTTTTATCTAATTTATTTTTTTTAGTTTATTTTTTTTAGGATAATTTGAATAAGTTGGAGGGAGAGCTCAAATTTTCAAAGGCATGTGCTGGACCAAAAAAAATAAAATAAAATAAAATAAAATATATATATATATATACTGAGTTAGGTGTATTCTTTCATGTTCTTTATTACATCCTTTATTTTTTTTCTTCTCCATTGAGGACAATGTCGATTAAGTTGGGGGGAGAGAAAAATAAAAATTTTAAAATTTTAAGTCCTCGAAAAAGTTAGTATTTAGTATTTAGATACTTGATTATGCTTAAGAATCGAATTAAACTAAGCATTTTTAAAAAAAAAATTGATGCACAGATTAGAGAATCTATGAGATATTGAGGAATCAAGTATTAAGAAAATTCAATAAAGAGTTAAGTCCAGAACATAAAATTTTTTTTCTTGGAGCATTTCTAATTATTTCTACTAGCATCAAAGAAAAGTCTACTTTTTATAGGCTTGTGTAGGGTAACTATACGTTTCTTCATATAAAAATTTATTTTAATAAAATAGTTTCCAAGTACTTCTCACTGAGTAACCGGGCCTCTTTGCCTAAGCAAGCATTGAGTTTCGCGTCAAAAGGTGGGAAGGGCAAAGAAGCTCGTTGTAAAGCTAGTCTTAACTCGTAGCCTATTTGATTCGAGCTAGTAAGCCCGAGGGGTATTCTATACCTAGTGCCCTAAAGCCAACTGGTTTGGGAGTCATTGGCCCAAGACTCGCTACATGGATCAAATAGAAAGCTTAAGGAGTTAAGACACTCAATAGTGGTACAACGTTAAAAAAAAAAAAAAAAAAAAAAAAAAAAAAAAACATTGGTTTCCCACCGAGTAACCGGGTCCCGTTGCCTAAGTAAGCAATGATATTCGCATCAAAAAGTGGGCAATGTGAAAATAAAAATTAATAAATGAAGGATGGAAGTAGCAATACACCTGCCTATATGAAAGTTTAGACAAATCAGAGATAAAAGTGGAATAATTTAGAAAAAGTTCTGAAAAATTTAATGTTCTTTACTTAATTTTTCTATTGATAAGTATTAATACCCCAATGATATATCTCATTTAAGCTCTACTGAATATCAATGGCCATTTTGAAAATTGCTTAGGTAAAATTCGAAACTCTAAAGTTAAAAGGTATTTAAAACTAAATTCTTTCTTTACTCGAGGACGAGCAAAGCTTAAGTTGGGGGGTGTGATAAACATCATAAATTCACCAATAAAAGTATTAATTTATTCAATTAATTTATATTAATTTTTAAGAATTAATAATCAATTTATATATAATTTTTGAAAAATTCATATTTTTATTAATTAAAAAATTAATTAAAAAATAATAAAAAAATAAAAATAATAAAAATTAAAAAATAAAATTTTATTATCAATAGAAAGAGCTCATTTTTTTGATCACAACGAAATAAATTTCAAGTAAAACGGAGCTAAAATGGAAAAGATATGAATTTTTAAAAATATAAAATAAATAAAAATTAAATAAAAAAAAAGAAAACGGCTCAGCCGGCTCCGCAAGCCGAGCCACCAAGCCAAGCCAAGCCATCAAGCCGACTCAGCCGTTGAAGCCATCAGCCGGTCCACGATCTAGGCGTGGACCGCCAGCTCAGCAAATTCCGGTGAATCAGAGATTGCCACGTGGTGGACCTAGACCCCTTAAGGGTCTACAGAAATTTATCGCGGCTCACAAGGGTAATTTAGTCTTTTCGTCCGACAACAGCGGCGCTGATTGGTTGCGGTGTGCGGTGCGGCCGGTCCACGCGGTCCATGGGAACAGTTATTGCGCGATCGGACGGATGTGGTTGTTTGCGGTCAGGATCGGACGGCTGTGGTTGCTTCCGAATTTTATTCAGATACAAACATCACGCGGATCACCATCGGACGGCAGCGCTCGATCCAGGCGATGATCCGACGGTCCAGAATGCTGCCGGCGGTGATCAAGACTCCCGAAGCGCGATTTGCGGCCAGATTTCCTCGATCAAGCGCGATCCAACGGCCAGAATTTAATCCGACCCGATCTGAGCTTATCTGCATCCGATTTTGATGATTTTTGGACCGTTGGATTCCTATTGAATGGCTGGATTTTATCAGATTTATCAGAGTCATATCAGAGCTATTTTGATTCAAATTTTATCCAAATTTCTTTGTATTTTGATGATTACAAAGGCTATTAGTCCCATATTGCCTTTAGAAAAAAATATCCAGCCCTCCTAGCTCTATAAAAAGGACCCCAGGCCATCAAAAATCAACATCTCCGATCAAGGTGAAGCTTTGGTACAGGGCGAAGCCAGGCTATGGGTTAAAGGCTGCTTCGAAGCAACGGGTGCCGAGAAGAAGAGCCGAGCTTCTACACCATCTTTCTGCCAATGCCGATCCAAGATCAGAGATCAGGCTATTTTATTTTATTATCTTTTCTTTTTAAATTTTATGTATTTAAATTCTAAAATTTTAAGTTAATAAAAATTTTTATTTTTTTTAATTTAATTTTAAAATTTTAATTTCAAAAATTAGTATTTAGTATTTAATACTTGATTATGCTTTAAGAATCTAAATTAAACTAAGATTTTAAAAAGAAAATTGATGCACAGATTAAGAATCTATAGATTTTGAGGAATCAAGTTTAAGAAAATTCAATAAAGATTTAATCCAGAACATAATTTTTTTTTCTTGCATTTCTAATTAATTTCAAATTAAGCATCAAAAAAATCTACTTTTTATGGCTTTTAGGGTAACTATACTTTTCTTCATTATAAAAATTTATTTTAATAAAATAGTTTCCAAGACTTCTCACTGATAACCGGGCCTCTTTGCCTAAGCAAGCATTGAGTTTCCTCAAAAGGTTGGGAAGGGCAAAGAAGCTCGTTTTAAAGTTAGTTTTAACTCGTAGCCTATTTGATTCGAGCTAGTAAGCCCAGGGGTATTTATACCTAGTTGCCCTAAAGCCAACTGGTTTGGGAGTTCAATTGGCCCAAGACTCCTAATTGGATCAAATTAGAAAGCTTAAGGATTAAGAACTTAATTATTGGTACAACTTTAAAAAAAAAAAAAAAAAAAAAAAAGAAACATTGGTTTCCCACCGAGTAACCGGGTCCCTTGCCTAAGTTTAAGCAATTGATATTCGCATCAAAAATGGGCAATTAAAATAAAAATTAATAAATTGAAGGATGGAAGATTAGCAATACACCTGCCTATATGAAAGTTTAGACAAATCAGAGATAAAAAGGAATAATTTAGAAAAAGTTCTGAAAAATTTATTATTCTTTACTTAATTTTTTTATTGATAAGTATTAATACCCCAATGATAATCTCATTTAAGCTCTACTGAATATCAATGGCCATTTTGAAAATTGCTTAGGTAAAATTCGAAACTCTAAAGTTAAAAGGTATTTAAAACTAAATTCTTTCTTTACTCGAGGACGAGCAAAGCTTAAGTTGGGGGGTGTGATAAACATCATAAATTCACCAATAAAAGTATTAATTTATCAATTAATTTGATATTAATTTTTAAGAATTAATAATCAATTTATATATAATTTTTGAAAAATTCATATTTTTATTAATTAAAAAATTAATTAAAAAATAATAAAAAAATAAAAATAATAAAAATTAAAAAATAAAATTTTATTATCAATAAAAAGCTCATTTTTTTGATCACAACGAAATAAATTTAATAAAAAGCTAAAATAAAAATATAATTTTTAAAAATATAAAATAAATAAAAATTAAATAAAAAAAAAAAATGGCTCAGCCGGCTTAAGCCGAGCCACCAAGCCAAGCCAAGCCATCAAGCCGACTCAGCCATTGAAGCCATCAGCCGGTACGATTAGGGTTGGACCGCCAGCTCAGCAAATTCCGGCGAATCAGAATTGCCACGTGGTGGACCTAACCCCTTAAGGGTCTACAGAAATTTATCGCGGCTCACAAGGGTAATTTAGTCTTTTTCCGAAACAGCGGCGCTAATTGGTTGCGGTTGATGCGGCCGGTCCACGCGGTCCATGGGAACAGTTATTGCGCGATCGGAATTGGTTGTTTGCTAATCGGACGGCTGTGGTTGCTTCCGAATTTTATTCAGATCAAACATAGATAATCGGACCAGCCTCGATCCAATGATCCGACTCCAGAAATGCCGGCGGTGATCAAGACTCCCTAACATGATTTGGGCCAATTTCCTCGATCAATTATCCAAGGCCAGAATTTAATCACCCGATCTGTGCTTATCTGCATCCATTTTGATGATTTTTGGACCTTGGATTCCTATTGTAAGCTGGATTTTATCAATTTATCAGAGTCTATCAGAGCTATTTTGATTCAAATTTTATCCAAGAACAAGTTCAAGCTACTTCAAGGATACTCCAAATTGATTAATGTGACCCATTATTCAAATTCATAAAATTCAGATTGGAGTAACTTTAATTTTTCTTGGACATCCCAACAGACTCAGGCTCAGACCCAAATTTCACTTGAGCAAAATTATCAAAATTATGCCTATAATAATGGTCAGCCTTAGTCAGTTTAAGCCAGCCATCATATTATAATCAGCCTTCATACCCACCTCCTCAACAGACCAATCTAGCTGATGATAGATTTAACCAACTTCAACACAATTAATTCTAACTCAACAGCAATCTATCGCCAGACTAGAAGCTCAAATAGGATAATTAGTTGAGTCTAACATGAGGAGAGAACTAGATCAACTATACCGAACCTACCAATTTAAACCTAATGACCTACCAACCATTTTAAATTAATCAATCTAATGTTTCATCTTTTCAAAAACCACTTATGGGGATCCTGCAAATTAAAACCGCCTTTAGTCACCATTCCAGCACCCATTGAATCAAACTTAACTCCTAAAACTCCATTCATGAGCATTTTAGAAGAACAAATAGGAGTAATTCTTAATAAACATGGGTCTGAGAATGGAATCATAAAATATATCCCAAAAATTAACAGTGAATATATCAATAATGGGATTAAAAATCAAATCAACTTTCTGAGATTGGCAATCCAAAACCATTGGAATTTGTCAATCCAATATTCGACACAGGATAGTGAGCTACATTGTGTCTGGCTGAAGACGGTAAACTTAGCGCTTGTTGGGAGGCAACCCAATATTTAGTTTTTATCTAATTTATCTTTTTAGTTTATTTTTTTTAGGATAATTTGAATAAGTTGGAGGGAGAGCTCAAATTTTCAAAGGCATGTGCTGGACCAAAAAAATAAAATAAAATAAAATAAATAAATAATATATATATACTGAGTTAGGTGTATTCTTCCATGTTCTTTATTACATCCTTTATTTTTTCTTCTCCATTGAGGACAATGTCGATTAAGTTGGGGGGAGAGAAAAATAAAAATTTTAAAATTTTAAGTCCTCGAAAAAGTTAGTATTTAGTATTTAGATACTTGATTATGCTTAAGAATCGAATTAAACTAAGCATTTTTAAAAAGAAAATTGATGCACAGATTCAGAGAATCTGTGAGATATTGAGGAATCAAGTATTAAGAAAATTCAATAAAGAGTTAAGTCCTAGAACATAAAAATTTTTTTTCTTGGAGCATTTCTAATTATTTCTACTAGCATCAAAGAAAAGTCTACTTTTTATAGGCTTGTGTAGGGTAACTATACGTTTCTTCATATAAAAATTTATTTTAATAAAATAGTTTCCAAGTACTTCTCACTGAGTAACCGGGCCTCTTTGCCTAAGCAAGCATTGAGTTTCGCGTCAAAAGGTGGGAAGGGCAAAGAAGCTCGTTGTAAAGCTAGTCTTAACTCGTAGCCTATTTGATTCGAGCTAGTAAGCCCGAGGGGTATTCTATACCTAGTGCCCTAAAGCCAACTGGTTTGGGAGTCATTGGCCCAAGACTCGCTACATGGATCAAATAGAAAGCTTAAGGAGTTAAGACACTCAATAGTGGTACAACGTTAAAAAAAAAAAAAAAAAAAAAAAAAAAAGAAACATTGGTTTCCCACCGAGTAACCGGGTCCCGTTGCCTAAGTAAGCAATGATATTCGCATCAAAAAGTGGGCAATGTGAAAATAAAAATTAATAAATGAAGGATGGAAGTAGCAATACACCTGCCTATATGAAAGTTTAGACAAATCAGAGATAAAAGTGGAATAATTTAGAAAAAGTTCTGAAAAATTTAATGTTCTTTACTTAATTTTTCTATTGATAAGTATTAATACCCCAATGATATATCTCATTTAAGCTCTACTGAATATCAATGGCCATTTTGAAAATTGCTTAGGTAAAATTCGAAACTCTAAAGTTAAAAGGTATTTAAAACTAAATTCTTTCTTTACTCGAGGACGAGCAAAGCTTAAGTTGGGGGGTGTGATAAGCATCATAAATTCACCAATAAAAGTATTAATTTATTAATTAATTTATATTAATTTTTAAGAATTAATAATCAATTTATATATAATTTTTGAAAAATTCATATTTTTATTAATTAAAAAATTAATTAAAAAATAATAAAAAATAATAAAAATTAAAAAATAAAATTTTATTATCAATAGAAAGAGCTCATTTTTTTGATCACAACGAAATAAATTTCAAGTAAAACGGAGCTAAAATGGAAAAGATATGAATTTTTAAAAATATAAAATAAATAAAAATTAAATAAAAAAAAGAAAATGGCTCAGCCGGCTCCGCAAGCCGAGCCACCAAGCCAAGCCAAGCCATCAAAGCCGACTCAGCCGTTGAAGCCATCAGCCGGTCCACGATCCAGGCGTGGACCGCCAGCTCAGCAAATTCCGGCGAATCAGAGATTGCCACGTGGTGGACCTAGACCCCTTAAGGGTCTACAGAAATTTATCGCGGCTCACAAGGGTAATTTAGTCTTTTCGTCCGACAACAGCGGCGCTGATTGGTTGCGGTGTGCGGTGCGGCCGGTCCACGCGGTCCATGGGAACAGTTATTGCGCGATCGGACGGATGTGGTTGTTTGCGGTCAGGATCGGACGGCTGTGGTTGCTTCCGAATTTTATTCAGATACAAACATCACGCGGATCACCATCGGATGGCAGCGCTCGATCCAGGCGATGATCCGACGGTCCAGAATGCTGCCGGCGGTGATCAAGACTCCCGAAGCATGATTTGCGGCCAGATTTCCTCGATCAAGCGCGATCCAACGGCCAGAATTTAATCCGACCCGATCTGAGCTTATCTGCATCCGATTTTGATGATTTTTGGACCGTTGGATTCCTATTGAATGGCTGGATTTTATCAGATTTATCAGAGTCATATCAGAGCTATTTTGATTCAAATTTTATCCAAATTTCTTTGTATTTTGATGATTACAAAGGCATTAGTCCCATATTGCCTTTAGAAAAAATATCCAGCCCTCCTAGCTCTATAAAAAGGACCCCAGGCCATCAAGAAATCAACATCTCCGATCAAGGTGAAGCTTTGGTACAGGGCGAAGCCAGGCTATGGGTTAAAGGCTGCTTCGAAGCAACGGGTGCCGAGAAGAAGAGCCGAGCTTCTACACCATCTTTCTGCCAATGCCGATCCAAGATCAGAGATCAGGCTATTTTATTTTTTTTTTCTTTTTAAATTTTATGTATTTAAATTCTAAAATTTTAATTAATAAAAATTTTATTTTTGCATTTTAATTTCTTACTTTTTATTTTTATTGTAATTTAATTTCTGCACTTTAATTATTATTTTTATTTTTTGCAAGTAGATGCTAAGATCTAACTAGTAGATCTTAGTACCAAGTTTAAATTTCTGCACCTTTTAATTTTTGCTTTTTAATTTTCCGACTTCACTTTTGATTCAAAACTCAAATCCTTTTCTTCTTTTCTTTTCAAAAATCAAAGATTTCAAATCTAAAAACACTACCTTCCCTGTGGATTCGACCCGACTCACTACTATCTACGCATTTTCAATGATTTTAAGAAGTCGGATTAAACTGATAAACACGGTGTCTTAACGACAACATCGCATTCCTATCAAATTTTTAATTTTTCAAAAATTAACTTTGTAGTGGATTATTTGCGAGGGAGAGCATATGAGGTGCATTCGATTTAGCGCAATTTGAGGAGTTCATCTGGAAGGAGCGTGATTGGAGGAGTTCATTTGAAAGGAGAGTGACTGAAGGAGTTCGTCCGGAGGGAGCACAATTGGAGGATTTCAACTATCTTCCAAGCTTGCTGCCAATCAAGGTTGGGAGAGCCAAACTTGGGCCCTGCCACTCAGCTTAAGTTGAGAGATAAAGTTAGTTAAATAGCAGTTCCTTGTTACTATTTGAGATCGAGCCATCGAACTTCCATGTGATGTTGAGAGATTCTGCAGTACGAACTTGTTGCTGAGGAAATCGACAAATCCCAATAGAAAGGAGGTCGACGGTCAAGGACTTTTGCCAAGAACTTTGGCGGAGGTCTTTTTACCCCCAATACTTGTTCTCCTACTCCTGAGTTCGAATTTTGAATGAAAGAAGTATAGAGAAGTTGCTGTAGCCAAAGTTCTTTGGCAGCCTCCTACTCTAGGAGAACGAAACTTTTTATCCTTTTACAAATTGATGCCAAGATTTTAATGTCGAATGACCTGAAGAGGCAATTCTCTTTGAAAATTCATCTAGCACAGAATCCTATGTACGGTGCAATTAGTGTTTTGTCAGGCGGCAGGCGTGAGTGGGACACATGGTGGGTAAAGATTGGCTGAAGGAGTCCTGCAATCGTAACTTTTCATGATTCTGATTTTCTATTTAAACCTCTCCTTCTTCTCCTAAGGCTTCTTACCTTCGTCTGTGCTCCTTCTTCTTCTCCTTTCTCCTTTTTTCATCATCCTTGAGTGTTCTATCTTTGTCGCCCCTATTCTCTCATGACATCTCTAACCGTCGGCATCCTTCTTAATCGTTCCTCATCTTTCTGGTCTTTTTTTGAGTCTTTCAATTTACCTTAGGTCGGTCCCTCATCCCTATTCTTTTGATTTCTAGCTTTCCTGCATTCTTCGAGTTTCTTCAAGTCTTTCAAGGTGGGTACAGCCGTTCCTCATCTTTGAGTTTTCAATACTCCTTTTTTTGAGTTTTTTGGAGATTTCTCTAGATTTAATTTGATCTAGATGTCATTCGAGGTTTTTTGGTCTAGTTGATCAAGGAGTCTGGTTGACTCAAACTCCCAAAACCCTGAGACCAAAATAGAACTTGATCCTATAGTACGTCGGCCAAATTTTACATCGAAAACCATTTCTTATTCTTTAATCTCTGAAGCCTGTCATTAATCAAGATCCAGTATGGAGTGCCTGTCGAGTACGAGTTGGAACTTCCTGGACCGAGTGGTCGAACTTGTGCCCCTCCTCCAGATTGATTTTGCTTATATTTGGAGGTATTTCGCACTAGATTATGGCTTCCTCTCCCCACTTTTGTTGTATCTCATTTTCATTTTCTAGACATCTCTTTAGCTTCTATAGTGTCCAACTGCTTTAGGTTCATAATAGAATTCCTTGCTCTATGTATATCTACGAAAGTTTGGCCTACTACTTTGCTTTTCCAAACTTATTTTACTCTTAAGCATCACTCTATTGCAAAGGACTGATGGAATGTTTCACCCTAATTCGGCAAGAAGGGGTTGCTTAAGGGTGCCCCCTCCTCTATCCATAATTGGAAAGAAAATTTCATCTTCGTTTCTTGCGCGATCTTAGACTTAGGACTTCCACCTCGAGAAAACTTGAGGGATTCTGTTCGCCGAGCCTCGGGGTTAGAAAAAGAGGACTGAGAGTCAATTATCTAAATTAAGAATTTTCAAACTCCTGTGACTGAGCTAATAAAAGAATAGACTTTATTCAACCTTGGTCTCAGTCCCTTGAATCCAATAGGTATCCGATTGAACTTATGGGTTACTTCTTTTTTCTCTTTCTTCTCTTTTAGCGTGCTTTTGTCTTCCTTACTATAGAAATGGCTACCCAGGTGGTTGAAATGCTCATAAGGGGGCTCCTAGACCATAAGAGGAAAGGTAAGGCATTGGGAGAAAGTTCAAAAAAAGCAAAGGTGGATGCTGCGGGTAACACCCCACCCCTGAATTCTAGATGATGGTGCCACACCCCAACCTTACCTAAAGGTTAAGAAAATTTTTGAACGATGGCTAAACTAAATTATAACATTATATAATAAAGTGCTTTCAATTTAGCTGAACTATCCATTCATTTTCATCACAAGCATTTCAATTAAATTCTCCTTATTTGCTAATAACTATCATCTCCACTCATAACTTATCAAATCATATAAGCAAACTTAGAGTTTAAATAACAACACCATACTTCATACATACATTCTAGTCATTAATCATCCTTTTTAATACATGCTTTTATAAAACAAATAATACACAACACATATACCAGTTTTCGATTTAACTATCTCAACTGTATAATACATTTCAAATTATATTACTTTTACAAGCCACTATCACCAAAATAGATCTTCCACTAGAGATACTGATACACCTGCTAAAACATACCTCCAAACACAACTACTTCAGAAACTGCAATGAGAGAGAAAGAGGGGTGAGACTTGGAAAAGTCTCAATGAGTGTGATTTCATCTAACAGTAGAAAGCAGATAGCCATATGCTATAATCATCATAATACTATGCACAATATGCTGATAACAAGCTTTCAAACATTTACAATTCCATACAAATAGCTTTCACATAAAAGATACTTTTAAAATACAAACCAAATCGTTTACCTTTAACCACACCATAGTTATACACAATTTGCTTACCGCTAATGATACCACAGTAATATATTTCCTTAAGAGCTTGCATGAGTATTTGTACCCTAGCCATGTATAGGTAATCATACCATAAGTTCATCCATATACCATAATTTCATCAATACATGAGCAGTCCCACGACAAACTCTCACATGCAGCAACTAGCACACCAACCATACCACAATCACATCCATATATGAGCCGACAACACACTCTCATATGGGCTAGTCTTATGGGCAACCTACCTTATTATCAAAAGGACAATACATTTTCATAGGATTCTTATGAGCAACCTATCTTCTCACCAAAAGGACAACACATTCTCATAAGTACAGCATTTACTGAGAACAACAAACTCTCATATGGGCTAGTCCTATGGGCAGCCTGCCTTATTACCAAAAGGACAACACATTTTCATAGGAATCTTATGAGCAGCTTGCCTTCTTACCAGAAGGACAACACACTCCCATAAGTACAACATTTATTGAGAACAACACTCTCTCATAGGGTTTCTTATGAGCAACTTGCCTTATTCACCAAAAGGACAATACACTCTCATAAGTACACCACCCCTAAGAGTAGCCTATCTCTCTCTCTCTCTCTTTCTCAGACACACACACAGATATATATATATATATATATATATATATATATATATATATATATATATATATATATATATATATATATATATATATATATATATATATATATCGGAACAACACACTCTCATAGGGTTCACCATTCCTATGAGTGGCCTGTCCATACTCACAAACATCATTACGCCCCATGGCACAAAGTAGAAATTAACCATGAAGAGATTAACCATACAAGAGATCACTACTCTCATATGAGCAGTCACAAAATATCATAATTATCAATGAGCCTCCACAGCACATAAACAAAGTAAATCATGCAAGAGATGGAACCATAATTGATATCACTATACTACTCATTTAAAATTAGCAAAGCCATACTATCAAAATTGTATGCACAGCTACTTGCGTATGTGATTCGCAAAAGTTTTTTAGAAACCATACTTCTTTCTAGGTTTGTTTACAAACATGTAAAATATGAAATACTAAGAAACTGCTTTGCTTTTCAAATAAACCTTTTTACATAACAAAATACTTTGAAAACATCATGGTTAGATGGAAACCACTAATCTCCAACATTCACTAGTTTATTGGCTTACTCAAGCACCTTTTCCAATTCATTTCCTTTCCTCAACTAATTAAACACTACTACCAGCTAAGAACAGATTTCTTCCTTTCTACTTTCAAAACTTTCTTTCTTCACTTCGATACATCAACACATCCCTATTTTCCTAGCTGAATTCTCTTTGAGTTTAGACTGAAAGAAGCACCCTTTCTTAGCTCTCTTCCCTTCTCTCCTCTCTATTTCACTTTAGAACCCCAAACCACAACAAAAAAATTGATAGACACCTCTTACAAAAAGAATAGTTTAGAGAAGAAGCTAGCTAGGTGTCAAACCAGAAAATTTTCATTAATTTTTGATCTACTGAGGTGTTGGTACAAGGATTTTTCAGCTATTTATTTATATAACCAAGCTACTAAGTCATCTCATGAAAAATTATTTTAAATTCCTAACTTAAAACATTCTCGGCTAAACCCACTCCCAAAATTTTTTGCTGACCGAGCTAGCTCGGCCCCAAATTGGGTCAACTCGAATATCAGCCAGATCAACTCAAACATAAATTGAGCTGACTCTTTTAGAAAAATAGAACACTCACTTCTTTTGTCTAAGACTCAGGCTAGCTCAATTTCAATTCGGGTCAGCTTGAATATCAGAATTTTGGGAATTTCATTTTTCATACTCGGTTCACAGCTTTACTCAATACTGCTCTTATTTATATTTTTTTTTAAAGTTAATAATCCATTAACTTTAAAACATAAATATAAATAAGAAACATTTCCCTATTTAGATTCAATAAAAATACCAAAAAAATCAAAATCCTCAAAAATGAGATATCAAAATTTGGGTTTTAGTTTAAATTTTTTGAATCTAAAACTTTTTAAAACTTTATTGCTTCAGAATGAGTAGGTTAAAAGATCTTTCCAATTTGTTAAAAATCATTTTGCAACTCACCCACACCTAAGGATCAATTATCAAAATTTTTTATTTTAGAAAAATACATATTTCATATAGCCCTTCTTATAGGTGCTAGTTTTCAGACTTAGAAAACTTTCAGGACTCAAAATGACAGATGATCGTAATTTATGCTCAAATAGCTCAAATATTTCATAAATAATTATCATGCCATACATACACGAACATAAATCTTTTAATTCTCTATTTTGCTAGTTCAAGATGTTACACCGCGAGCTCTGTGGCCCACGTCAGCACTGCGAGTGCCCCTGAAGTTGCCCCCAAAGCCAAGGCTCCTCCCACTATCGAGTTTGGCACTACTACTGAGGACATCGATCCTCCAATGCTGTCGAGCCCTCCTACTGAGGTCCAAGTTTCAGAGCCTTCCTTCGAAAGGGAGAAAGAGGTGGAGAAAAAGAGGACTAAAAGGGCTTTAAGAAAGTCCCAACAGAAGGTCCACCATAATGGGCCCAATAGCTTCGATGAAGAAATAGGGAAGAACCCCTTCAATAACCATGAAGTCGTCCAGGGTTCGGTCAACGAGTTTACCATACCCGAAGTTGTAGATAGGATTATAGAATGTCGACGAATGCGCTTGGAAATTGCTTGGATCCTTTCTCGAGGTAGTCACTTCATCCTTCTTTTTCTCTTTTACTTTCTCAACATTTCTTTGTCTACATAGTTCATTTCATCATCACATATATATTTTGAAATAGACGGGCTATCAACTGCTGGGCTGCCTTAGATCACTGAACTTTTTGAGGTCAGAGCTGGTGAGGGCCTAAGAAGATCATTAGGTCGAAGTTGGGTGCCTACTTAAGGAGAGGGATGAGATTGACTGCTCCTTAAAAGAAAAATCTATAGAGGTCGAAGGTCTTCAAGAAACACTCCATGAGGAGAAAGAGGCATCAGCGAAGTTGAGGACCAGTTTAGGTTTGGAGGAAGAGTGGAGAAAAAAGGTTGAAGCTAAGACTGCCAAACTGAAAGAGCAAATTTCTATGTAGATCTTGGAGGTGATGGCTCAGGTGATAGAAGAGTTTAAGATCTCTTCCAAAATGAGAGATCTGAATATCAAATTCGACAAAGAGGCCTTTAAGAAAGGTTATGAACTCTATGAGAGCAGGGTGGCCAGCAGATTTTTGGAGCTCGACATCGATTTCTTATACGAAGAAGCTTTTGAGGAGGTGGCGGATCTATCTACCATTGCAACCAACCTCCCGCCTGCCGAGCCAGCTTCCGCCACACTTCCAACCTCCTCTGCTCCTTCCACTGTTGAAGGGCCTGTGCCGACTGAGGCTGCACCGGACTCTTCCACCATTCTCTTGGAGATCTGACACCTTCTATTTTTGTATTTTCTTTTTCATTTTCTCTTCTTGTATTAGAAATATTTTGATCAAGGAAGTCAATTTTGAGAATGAGTTTTTCTTCTGTGAAATCTATGTGGTGATGTTTTCATGCTTCAACTGCAGTCTCCTATCAAAGTCGATCCCCTTCTTTAGGGCATCCCCTTGAAGTCTCACATAAAGAGCCTAAAGAAAGAGGCTCATCAAGCTAAGAAAAAATTAGAGAAAGTAGAGGATGAGCTTTGTAAGTTGAAGAAATATTATTCCCAGGCTAAAATTGAAATTACTCATCTTCGTCAAGTCCATAGAAAGGATGCTATGGACTATATCAATAAAAAGCGTCATCTAATAGAAAAATTGGAATAGGTGAAGAAGCTTGGTAACGAGAAGGCATGGGCACTAATGGCCAAGACAAGTTCTCTAGAAGTCGAGTTGAAGGCCATGCAAGAAAAGGTTCGGTTACTCGAAGAAAACTCAACATGGTCAACTAGTCGGGAGGAGTATGGCTGGGACTAGACAAAGAAGTTCTCTAAGCTTTGAAATCAATTATAGGTAGCTAAGAATTTCCATAATGAATACAGATGTGATTGGTGTGGCTAAGTTATCGATCTCAAGGCAAAGCTCCAAAGGGTTGATGACAAGATTGCTCGTCTTCGATGATAATTATCTGAAAGGGCCAAAGCTAACTCTGGTAAGGACTCAATGGAGGTTCTATCTTTACGGAGTTCTCTAGAGGACTTGTCCACCTTGTTTGAGAATAACCAAAAGGAAGTATGGGAGTTAAAGATGCAAATGATCTACTAATAGGATGTTGTGAAGGATGCAGAGGTCGAGTCGGCTATGCTAAGAAGGAAGATAAGGAAAGTTGAGGATGACTCACGAAGACATAAGAAGTTGCTGAGTGAAAGTTTAGCAATTCGATGGGAACTCGAAGAGAAGATCAAAGACTTGAAGTTGTCCTTGGTGTTGGCCACCGCTGGCAGCCCAAAGTCCAACTCGAATAAGGCTTCGACTTCTCTCATTTTTTTTGTAATTGGTCTTACGGACCTCTCCATGTATCGAAATTTTGGTTTTAATGAAAATATTATTTTAACAACTTCATCTCAATTATTTGCTCGTGTAGCTTTCCACTCTTCCCTCTTCTTATCTTAAGTAACCAGGGGTCTTCATCTATATTAGGATGAGGTTCTGCTCCTATTCTTGATATGGTGGGCCTTTACTATATCCTCCTATCAGAACAAGATTCTCCTCCTATTTCTGACGAGATCGACTTTTATCTTTGTTAGGGCGACATCTTCCTCATGTCCCTAACAAAGTCATAGGAGCACAAAAGGACCATTGAAAGGATCTCTTTCCTTCTCCTGTCTTAAATAATCGAAGATCTTCATCTATATCAAGACAAGGTTCTCCTCTTATTCTTAATATGGGGGGCTTTTACTCTGTCCTCTTATCAGGATAAGGATTTTCTTCTGTTTCTTACGGGGTTGACCTTTATCTTTGTTAGGACAAGTTTCTCCTTCTATCCCTAACAAAATCATAGGGACACAAAAGGACCATTGAAAGGGCCACTCCCCTCCTTCTGACTTAAATAATCGATGGTCTTCATCCATATTGGGATGAGGTTCTCCTCCTATTTCTAATACGGTGGGCTCTTACTCTATCTCCACGTCAGGATGAGGTTCTCCTCCTGTTCCTGATGGGATTGGCTTTTATCTTTGTTAGGGAGAGGTCTTCCATCTATCCCTAACAAAATCATAAGGGCATAAAAGGGTCGTTGAAAGGGCCTCTTCTCTCCTCCTATTTTAAATAACAAAAGATCTTCATCAATATCATGATGAGATTCTCCTCCTATTCTTGATGCGGTGGACCTTTACTCTGCCTCCTATCAGGATGAGGTTCTCCTCTTATTTCTAATGGGGTTGGCCTTTACCTTTGCTAGGATGAGGTCTTTCTGCTATTCTTAATAAAGTCATAAGGACATAAAAGGTGTTAGATATATGTGCCCTAGAAGCCAGAATTGGCTGACACTTGTAATACACTTCTAGGGGCAAAATTATAATTTTGACTATAATCAATAAAATGGATTATTCTCTATCACATATGTGTATTTAGTATCTATGATATATCCTTTGAGTTAATGGTAATGATAATTCATATTTCTAAGGGTTGAAAATTTAAGATATGAATAATCATTATTAACTCATAAAATGCTCCCAACCATAGGATCATCATGAGGATGGTGATTGATTCGGAAGGTTGGTGTACAATCACTTCTCTTTAGTAGATGAGTCTTGAGTCTACATTGTAAAGACACCAGAGCGAGAGTATAGGTACTCGTTAGAGAACGAGGGCACTGAGCTTGACCACCTCGAGTAGTCATTAGGAAATCTACCTTCTTGTCAATGACTGACTCGATGCTGCAGTGGTGTGTCTGATTCTTTGACTTGAGCTGCATCAGCAGTTCACCTCGAAGGTGTTATAGTTTGACTACACCATAACTCGGTCTCCTAGCCATTCGGAACTCTGAGGTGTATGTTGGCTATAGCATGTTCATTGTAGGAACTGGATTGCATCAAGATGGAATCTATCTACCTCGATGGTAGAGGAGCAGCCCTATGATGATCATGAGAATCAAATCCAAAAGCCCATGGCCATGGCAGAGTGAAATAATAGAAAGAGTTTCTATTTAGATTTTTACATCGGACTTGAATCAAATGATTACATCATATGACAGAAACTAGGGTTTGACGAGTTCACCTTAATCCTAATCTGATCGAGGCTCAAGATGGAAGAACTTAATCACACAGGTAGCTGCACCAAGAGGTTCGCATTTAGCTCTGATGGGTTGCCACCATATACTGCTGGGTGTTATTGGTGGATTTTGGAAGCAATTAGAATGATTTAGATGATCGATCATTCTAGCTGTTTGAATCAGAAGAGTTCTGATCCATCGAAAGATGTTTCGATAATATCGATGATAGAGATCATGACATATCCCATTACCATACAGAACTGAACCTAACTGGGTCACATAAATAAGAGTTTAAATCTGGTGATCATCAATTGAACTGATGCAGTTCAATTGATCTGAATGAGATTCAATTAGATTCAAGAAAATCATGCTAGCACTCGATTGAACCTAACGTTCTTTTTTTACTATCATAAATAGTTGTCCTGACTGAGCCAAAGGAGTTTGTGCTCGATCAGAGGCCTTCACTTGGTCTGACTAGAGCCTGTCTAAATTAGAAAAGGGTTGTCTTTTTGTAAGATAATACCTACCATTTTTGGTCACCTATCATTTCTCGTCCTTTAACTTTGGTCAAAAGTTGACCTTTGACTGGTCAAATGTTGACCATTGATTCTTTGACTTCTATCCACATATCATGCACCTATTGGAGAGTGGGTGGAGGCTTGTCTTCCTGCTAGAACCTGGCAAGGAGGAGGGCGCATGCCAAGGGTGGCGTGCGCCCAAGTTTGAGGCACCCAGGAGTCCCTATTGGATAGGGACTCCATCTTCTTTTTGGATTCCGATTAGACTCCTACGAACCAACTTTGACTGATCTTAGGCACCATCTAAGAATGAATCCAAGGGACTCTAATCCCACCAATCAAATTTAGATCTAATTTCATAAAGGATTATGATTGGTTGGGAAGAAGAAGAGTTGGATCACGCATAGTCTATAAATAAGACCCTACGCCCAACTCAAGAAGTATCTCAAGAATGCAATTCCCTATGCCCCAAGGCTGCCTCTCTCTTCTTCCTCCATGCCAAGTCCATCATCTCCCTCTCCTCTCCATGCCCAAAGTAGTTTGGGATCTCAGTTGGTGCAATCTAAGCGAGAGAAAGATGACAGAAAGCTAGAAGGCTGCGCTGGTGCAAAGGACAACTACTGATCTTCGAAAGCTATTTTGAAGATCCTCAAAATCAGATTCAGATCTAGTTTTTGGAGACATGATAGAGAAGAAGAAAATCTCTAGATTCAGCCTGAGTGGATATCGGTAGAGGCCAGGCACTTGCATGGCTAGATCCAGAACCTTCCACTGCTTACAGGATCATCAACGGGTAATAGGATTTTCCTACATCAAAGTAAATTAAATATGATTTAATTTATCTATATTTTATTTTTATTATTAGAATAATATAAATTAGATCTAAAATATTCTAGATCTAATTTAGATCAAACAAAAAAAATTTTAAAATATATCTCTTGATTCGATCAGATCTGAACGAACCTGGTTCGAAAAATCATAATTTTTCTTCAACTGGTATCAGAGCTCGGTTCTAAAGTATTTAGATCTAATTTTAAATTTATTTTAATCAAAAAATAAGTGATTTTAGATATCACATGAGATGTGATCAGATCTAAAATCAAAAAAATTAAAATTAAATGATTTGGATCTAAGATTAGAAAATATGCATGACTAGTTCTAAAATAGAATATTTCTATAGAATAGTCTTGCATGTTCTCAATTTAATTTGATTAAATCATATTTTAGATCTATTTATTTATTATTTTTTGATATTATAATTATTATAATAACATCTAAAAAATAGTAAGGGTGGTGTGCATTCGTTCTTAATCAGAAACCCAAAACTTACTTTCTGCAAAATCCTAGATCCTCAAACCCTAGGATTTATTGTGCATATTTTATTTATGAACCCTACTTAGTTAAGAATTAAAATTATGGAATATTAATTAGGTCTAAAATTGAGAATTTTAGATCTAAGACATATTCATAATACTGGGTTTGGGCTTGGGTAGCTCAATTAGGTCTAAACGATTGATCAAATCGAATCAAGAGTCGATTAGATGGGATCAACAATGCTTAAATTGACCAGCCTAATAGGATTAAGTCTAGGTCAAGATCGAGTCATGATCAAGCAAGACCTAATTAGGCTCAGAGGTTAGAGTCTGGATTGTAGGCTAACCCGATTGGTTTTGGCTCAATAATTTGGTGTCTAAGATAAGTTTGGCACATATGACCCGACTGATTTTTAATTGGGAGCTACTCGATCTAATTCAATTCATGTATGAGTTAATGGCATATCCCTTTCACCGATCTCACTTACCTGACCATATCTGTTGACTCAGTTCTAATCTGAGGTGGTCAATAATCCGAGCTAACCCATGCCACTAGGTTAGTCATAATTGTTATGACTATGACAAGTCTAGTTTAATGAGACCTGAATCAATTCTTCCTAAGAAAAGATTAAGTCTGAGGTCTTCCACCATTGTAGATGTGCGGATCCTTCCTGGGGTTGATTGTTCTCGACTGGATACAGTGGCTCAGTTGCACCGAAAAGATGCAACCATGTCTATTAGGCATTGGATGCTATGGGCTGGAGGATGAGTTGGGCTCAATATTTTGAATACGATGAGAGACTCAATTAGAAATTCAATCTGTGCAAATGGTGGGTTTGACTTAACTAAGGAGTGGATCAATATTCTGAATACGGTGAGATTCATGAATTAGAGACCAAGTTTGGGTGTACCATGATTAGAGAATCATTGAACAAGAGTTGTTCACTCATTGGCTAACCCATCACCAATAACTGTTAGGTGAGATGATGAGTCAGTTGGTGAGACTGCACCACCCACTAAAAATCATTAATCATGGAGATTTTCACATCTCTACAAAAGGAGTGTAGGGATTCGAGAAAATAATGGTAGCTAATTTATTTAAAAATAAAATTTCTAAACAAATTGGTCAAGTCATAATTACAATATCTAACTAGAACCTTTGACTCGCTATAGAAAAATATCTGCGTCCAACCCATTAGCACGTATCCTAGACACACATAGACTGATCGGACCCAATTATAAAGATTGGCTCAGAAACTACAAAATTATTTTGGGTTTTGAGAAGTTAACCCATATATTGAACTAGGACCCTCCCACCTTACCAGCCCGTCCATCTGCTGAATAGAGAGCGCCTCTAAAAAAATGAATAGACGAAGATAATAAGGCCATATATTACATGTTGGGCTCGATGTCTAATGAGCTCCAGCGCCAACATAAAGATATCGGAACTGCTCACCAAATGTTGGCTCACCTGCAAGAGATGTTTGGTGAATAGAGTCGCGCAGCTAAGTATCAAGTCATGAAATGACTTTTTAAGGCTAAGATGCATGATGGACAGTCAGTCCAAGATCACTGTCTGATGATGATCAAGAACTTGGAAGAGCTTGAGAAGCTCAGTGTGAAGTTAGACTTGGATCTATAGAATGATGTTATTCTGCAATCCTTGACTGATGCATATGGATAATTCATCATAAATTACCACATGCATAAACTTCAAAATTCCTTGGCCGAATTAATGAACATGCTGGTCACCACTGAGCTTTCTACGAAAGATTCTAAAGACTCAGTTCTTGCTATAGAATGAACTTCTTTCAAAAGAAAGTCTTCTGGAAAGAAAAAGAAATCTACGAAAAAGCAAAAGGTGGAAGGAGGAAAGAAGAAGAAGGCAGAGCCAAAGAAGAAGGCCGCTATCAAAAAAAAGTATTTCTATTGCAACAGCGATGGCCACTGGAAGCGAAACTGCCCTACTGACCTGGCCACCCTAAAGAACAAGAAGAAAGATCCTTCTGGAGGTATGCTCGTTATTGAGTCTAACCTTATAGTTTCTTTTGCATCCAGTTGGGTGCTTGACTCTAGTTCTAGTGCTCATCTGGGCACTTCCATGTAGGGTCATGAGGATAGTAGGAGGCTGAGGGATGGAGACATGATCCTACGCATCAAAAATGGAGCAAGAGTTGCTGCAGTGGCGGTGGGAATATATCCTCTTCGATTACCATCTGGTTTAGACTTAGTTTTGAAAGACTATTATTATATGCCTGCAGCTAGCAGGAATTTAATTTCTGTTTCATGCTTAGCACTAGAAGGCTATGTGATTACCTTCTTTAAGGACCATTGTAACATTCTTTATGAAAAAAATAAAATTGCAAATGGTTTCCTTATTAACGATCTTTACCTGCTACATATTGATGCATCTATTCTAACTATCAAGCAAAATGTGAATGCCAAACGATCTAGGGATAGTCCAAATGATAAGTATCTATGGCACCTGAGATTAGGTCATATAGCAGAAGATAGGATCAACAAATTGGAGAAAATGGACTATTGAGTCCATTGACTTCTGAGTCATATCCAACTTGTGAATCTTGTCTTCAAGGCAAAATGACTAAACTCCCTTTTGTAGGACATGGGGAAAGGGCCATAGATCTCCTTGCCCTAGTACATACTGATGTGTGCGGCCTATTTGATATGCCAGCTAGAGGCAATTTTATCTACTTCATTACCATTATCGATGATCTATCTAGGTATAGGTATGTGTATCTTATAAGACACAAGTCTGAAGCTTTTGAAAAGTTCAAAGAATTCAGACATGAAGTAGAAAAACAAACTGGTAAACCCATTAAGGTTCTTCGATCAGATCGAGGAGGTGAATACCGTAGCTAGGAATTCTTAGACTATCTCAAGAAAAATAGCATAGTCTCTCAATGGACTCCATCAGGAACACCTCAACTCAACGGAGTTTCAAATGGAGAAATCGGACTCTATTGGATATGGTCCGATCCAGATGAGCTTCACAGACCTCTCTGATTTTCTTTGGGGATACTTATTGTTAACTTCAATTTATCTACTGAATAGGGTTCCCTCTAAAACCATTCCTACTAAACCGTATGAGATATGGCACGGTAAGAAACCAAGTCTGAGTCATCTCAGAATTTGGGGTTGTCCGGCTCATGTCAAAAGATAACAAGCGGACAAGTTAGAGTTTAGGTCCTTCAGAGCTCGATTCATAGGATATCCTAAAGAGTCATTAGGATACTATTTCTACATTCTAGAAGACCATAATGTGATTGTGAGTCGACATGCCATCTTTCTTGAAAAATAGTTTATTCAAGATAGCGGCATTGGAAAGCAGATTAAGCTTGATGAGAAAGTCTCACAAGTACAATGAGCTAAGGACCAATTGGAACCAAATTAGGTTGAGCCAATAAGAACACTGCTTCCTCCACCTTGTAGATCAGAAAGAGTTTCCCATCCCCCTGAAAGATACTCAGGTATTATTTCAAAGGAAGTAGAGAAAATGTTCCTCGTAGGATGGTACTCATGGTGATGATCCCAAAACCTACAACAAGACGATATCAGATATCGACTCCGAGAAATGGCTAGAGGCAATGCAGTCAGAAATTGACTCGATGCACTCAAACCAAGTCTGGATCTTGGTAGATCCACCAAAAGGTATAGTACCTATTGGGTGTAAATGGATCTTCAAGAGAAAGATTGGTGTAGATGGAAATGTGGAGACATTCAAGGCTAGAATAGTGGCAAAAGATTATAGTCAACACGAAGGCATTGACTATCAGGATACCTTTTCTCCAGTGGCTATGCTAAAATCCATCCGCACATTGCTTGTCGTTGCAGCCTATTTCGACTATGAAATATTGCAAATGGACGTAAAAATGGCATTCTTGAATGGATATCTTAAGAAAGATATCTATATGGAACAGCCGCTAGGTTTCACATCCAGTGATACTGATCACAAGATTTGCAAGCTACAAAGGTCCATATATGGACTTAAGCAAGCATCTCGAAGCTGAAACACTCATTTCAATGATGTGATCAAAAAGTTTGGTTTCATCAAAAATGAAGAGGAACCGTGTGTCTTCAAAAAGGTCAGTGGGAGCGCTGTTATTTTCCTCGTATTATACGTGGATGACATCCTCCTTATTGGGAATGATATTTCCATGTTGACGACAATCAAAATATGGTTGTCCAAGGAATTCTCCATGAAAGACCTAGGTGAAGCATCCTTTATTCTAGGAATTAAAGTCTATAGGGATAGACCGAATAGGATGCTAGGACTTTCACAGAAGATGTACATAGAGAAGTACTAAAGAGGTTTAGTATGAAAAACTCTAAGAGGGGATTAATACCCTTCAGACATGGTATTCATCTTTCCAAGAAGATGTGCCCTAGCACACCTGAAGAAATAGAATGCATGAGCAAGATCCCTTATGCTTCTGCAATAGGGAGCCTCATGTATGCCATGCTATGTACACGACCTGATATAGCCCATGCTGTGAGTGTCACAAGCAGATATCAGTCAAATCTAGGTGAAGAACATTGGACTTCTTTGAAATGTATCCTTAATTATTTGAGAAGAACTAAGGATATGATATTGGTCTTTGGTAATGGAGAACTCCATGTTCCGAGATACACAGACTCGGATTTCATGTCCGATGTAGATGATCGAAAGTCGACATCTGAGAGTCTGTTTGTGTGCAATGATGGTGCTATCAGCTGAAAGAGCTCCAAGCAAACTATGACAGCAGATTCCATCATGGAAGCAGAATATATCGCTGCTTCAGAGGCTGCGAAGGAAGCATTCTGGTATAAGAAGTTTGCTGTAGAAATTGGAGTAATGCCATCAGATGCCATTCCTCTTTACTGCAACAACAATGGCACCATAGCTCTTGCTAAAGAGCCGAGGTCTCATCAGAAATCCAAGCACATTGAGCGGCGATACCACCTCATCCACGATTACCTCGAGAAGGGTTACGTCGAGGTCAAGAGAGTCGACTCCACAGACAATGTGGCAGACCCGCTTACAAAGCCATTGGGCCAGCAGAAGATCGAAGCCCACCTTAAGAAGATGGGACTTAGATTTGTAGCCAATTGGCTTTAGGATAAGTGAAAGATTGTTAGATATATATGCCCTAGAAGCCAGAATTGGCTGACACTTGTAATATACTTCTAGGGGCAAAATTATAATTTTGACTATAATCAATAAAATGGGTTATTCTCTATCACATATGTGTATTTAGTGTCTATGATACATCCGTTAATGGTAATGATAATTCATATTTTCAAGAGTTGAAAATTTAAGACATGAATAATCATTATTAACTCATAAAATGCTTCCGACCATAGGATCATCATGAGGATGGTGATTGATCCAGAAGGTTGGTGTACAATTGCTTCTCTTTAGTAGATGAGTCTTGAGTCTATGGTGTGGAGAGACCGGAGCGAGAGTATAGGTACTCGTTAGAGAATGAGGACACTAAGCGTGACCACCTCGAGTAGTCATTAGAAAGTCTACCTTCTCGTCAATGACTAACTCGATGCTGTAGTGGTATATCTGGTTCTTCGATCTGAGGTGCATCGGCAGTTCACCTTGAGGGTGTTATAGTTTGACTACACCATAACTCGATCTCCTAGCCATTTGGAACCCTAAGGTGTATGTTGGCTATAGCATGTTCAATGTAGAAATTGGATTGCATCAAGATGGAATCTATCTACCTCGGTGGTAGAGGAGTAGCCCTATGATGATCATGAGAATCAAGTCCAAAAGCCCATGGCCATGGCAGAGTGAAATAATAGAAAGAGTTTCTATTTAGGTTTTCACATTGGACTTGAATCGAATGATTACATCTTATGACAGAAACTAGGGTTTGATGAGTTCACCTTAACCCTAATCTGATCGGAGCTTAAGATAAAAGAACTTAATCACACAGATAGTTGCACCAAGAGGTTCGCATTCAGCTCTGATGGGTTGCCACCATACACTGCAAGGTGTCACTGGTGGATTTTGGGAGCAATTAGAATGACTTAGATGATTGATCATTCTAGCTGTTTGAATCAGAAGAGTTTTGATCCATTGAAAGAAGTTTCGATGATGTCGATGATAGAGATCATGACATATCTCATTACCATAAAAAATTGAACCTAACTGGGTCACACAAACAAGGGTTTGAATCAAGTGATCATCAATTGAACTGATCAAGTTCAATTGATCTGAATGAGATTCAATTAGGTTCAAGAAAATTGTGCTAGCACTCGATTGAACCTAATGTTCTTCTTTTACTATCATAAATAGTTATCCTGACTAAGCCAAAGAAGTTTGTGCTCGATCAAAGGCCTTCACTTGGTCTGACTAGAGCCTATCCAGGTTAGAAAAGGATTGTCTTATTTTGTAAGATAATACCTGTCATTTTTGGTCATCTGTCATTTTTTGTCCTTTGACTTTGGTCAAAAGTTGACCTTTGACTGGTCAAATGTTGACCATTGACACTCTGACTTCTGTCCACATGTCACGCACCTATTGGAGAGCTGGTGGAGGCCTGTCTAGTTTGAGGCGCCCAAAAGTCCCTATTGGATAGGGACTCCATCTTCTTTTTGGATTCTGATTAGAGTCCTCCTAAGAACCAACTTTGACTGATCTTAGGCGCCATCTAAGGATAAATCCAAGGGACTCTAATCCCACCAATCATATTTAGATCTGATTTCACAAAGGGTTATGATTGGTTGGGAAGAAGAGGAGTTGGATCACGCACAGTCTATAAATAAGACCCTACGCCCAACTCAAGGAGTATCTCAAGAATGCAATTCCCTATGCCCCAAGGCTGCCTCTCTCTTCCTCCTCCATGCCAAGTCCATCATCTCCCTCTCCTCTCCATGCCTAAAGTAGTTTAGGATCTCAGTTGGTGCAATCTAGATGAGAGAAAGGCGATAGAAAGCTAGAAGGCTGTGCTGTTGTAAAGGACAACTGCTGATCTTCGAAAGCTGTTTTGAAGATCCTCCAAATCAGATTTAGATTTGATTTTAGAGATGTGATAGAGAAGAAGAGGATCTTCAGATTCAACCCAAGTGGATACCGGTAGAGGCCAGACACTTGCATGGCTAGATCCAGAACCTTCCGCTGCTTACAGGATCATCAACGGATAATAGGATTACCCTACATCAAGATAAATTAAATATGATTTAATTTATCTATATTTTATTTTTATTATTATAATAATATAAATCAGATCTGAAATATTTTAGATCTAATTTGGATCAGAGAGAAAAAAATTTGAAATATATCTCTTGATCCGATTAGATTTGAATGAACCTGATCTGGGAATTCAGGATTTTCCTTCAATAGGATCATTGAAAGGGCCTCTTCCCTCCTCCTATCTTAAATAACTGAAGGTCTTCATCCATATCAGAATGAGATTCTTCTTCTATTCCTAATACGATGGCCCTTTACTCTATCTCCCTATCAGGATGAGGTTCTCCTCTTATTCTTGACAGGGTTGGCCTTTACCTTTGTTAGGACGAGGTCTTCCTCCTGTCCCTAACAAAGTCATAAAGACACAAAAGGGCCATTGAAAGGACCGCTCTCCTTCTTTTATCTTAAATAATCAGAGGTCTTCATTCGCATCATGATGAGGTTCTCCTCTTGTTCCTAATACGATGGGCCTTTACTCTATCCTCATGTCAAGACAAGGTTCTCCTCCTATTTTAAATGGGGTTGGCCTTTATCTTTGTTAGAGCGAGGTCTTTCTCTTGTCCCTAACAAAATCATAGGAGCACAAAAGGATCGTTGAAAGAACCTCTCTCCTTCTTCTATCTTAAATAACGAGGACTTCATCCATATCAAGAAGAGGTTCTCCTTCTGCTTCTGATACGATGGGCTTTTACTCTATCCTCCTGTCTGGATGAGGTTCTCCTCCTATTTTTGACGAGGTTGGCCTTTACCTTTGTTAGGACGAGGTCTTCCTCCTATCCCTAACAAAATCATAGGGATAGAAAAGGGCCATTGAAAGAGCTCTCCCCTCCTCTTATCTTAAATAATTGAAGGTCTTCATCTATATCAAGACAAAGTTCTCATTCTGTTTCTGATACGGTGGGTCTTTACTCTATTTCCTATCAGGATGAGGTTCTTCATCTATTCCTGATGGGATTGGCCTCTACCTTCGTTAGGATGAGGTCTTCCTCCTATCCCTAACAAAGTCATAGGAGCACAAAAGGATCATTGAAAGAGCCTCTCCCCTCCTTCTATCTTAAATAACCAAAGGTCTTCATCCATATCAGGACGTGGTTCTCCTTCTATTTTTGATATGGTGGGTCTTTACTCTATCTTTCTATCAAGATGAGGTTCTTCTCCTATTTCTGACAGGTTTAGCCTTTACCTTTGTTAGGGAGAGGTCTTCCTCCTATTCCTAACAAAGTCATAGGGACACAAAAGGAATATTGAAAGGGCCTCTCCACTCCTCCTATCTTAAATAACCGAAGGTCTTCATCCATGTCAAAATGAGGTTCTCTTCCTATTCCTGATACAGTGGATCTTTACTTGATCCCCCTATCAGGACGAGGTTCTCCTCCTATTTTTGACAAGATTGGCCTTTGCCTTGTTAGGGCGAGGTCTTCCTCTTGTTCCTAATAAAATCATAGGAGTACAAAAAAGCCATTGAAAGAGTCTCTTCCCTCCTCTTGTCTTAAATAATCAGATATCTTCATCCATATTAGGATGAGGTTCTTCTTCTATTCCTGATATGGTAGTTTGGTTGAGTCATTTTCTGTCATCACACCATTTTGCACCAAGAAATAAAAATATTGAAGTAAAGGAGTTTTATTAAGGTAGAATTACTGATAATACATTTGTAGATTTTCTGAATTTCAAGATCACGAGATCATTAATCCTCTGAGTTCTTTTAGATAATATATTCCTGGTCAAATAATTTCCATCATCTTATAAGGACCATCTCAATTTGGGACGAGCTTTTTCTAATTTTGAGGCTACGAAACATCTGCTCGTCGAAGTTCAAGATCCCCTATTCTGAGTATCTTGCTCTTGACCCTCGAGTTGTAGTAATGGGCTATCCTTTGCTTGTAAGCTGGCATTTGGATCTAGGCCTTCTCCCACTTTTCTTTCAGATCAAGATTGGCTCTAAGGTCTTGTGAGTCACTTTGTTCATTGAAGGCCTCTACGCACGCTGAGGGGAGTTCGAGTTCAACTGGGATAACATCCTCCATCCCAAAAGCCAATGCAAAGGCAGTTTCTCCTATGTGTAATCTTTGAGTAGTTCTATAAGTCCAAAGCACGTGATAGAATTTGTCCACCTAGGTTTTTTTTGCTCTTTCAAACCTGGCCTTTATCTCTTGAAGCAAAGTTCTATTAGTCACTTCTGTCTCACCATTTACTTATGCATGAGCTACTGATGTGAAATGGTAAGATATATTTAGGTTTTCGCAGAACTCAACGAACTTTGCACCTACGAACTGATACCCATTATCAGTGATTAGCATTTGAGGTAGACCAAACCTACAAACAATTGACTTTCAAATGAAGTCCTGTACTTTGGCCTCAGTGATCTTTGTCAAGGGTTCTGCCTCAATCCACTTAGTGAAATAGTCCACTACTACCAGCAGGAACTTTTGTTGCCTAGATGTCACAAAAAAAGGTCCAAGTATATCCATTCTCCATTGCATGAATGGCTAGGGAGCGCCCAGTGGTGTAAGCTATGAAGTCGGCTGTCTCTGAATGTTTGCGTTTCTCTAACACCTGTCATATTTTCTCACATAATCCACTGCATCTTGGTGCATTGTTGGCCAATAATACCTCTGACAGAGTAACTTATATGATAAGAATCTCATCCCTAGATGATTTCCATAAATCCCTTCATGAACTTCCCTCAAGGCATAGCTGGCTTCTAAAGGCCGGAGATACTTGAGGAGCGGCAATGAGTATGACCTCTTATATAACTTTTTTTTATATAAAATATAGCAGGAAGCTTAATTTCTTAACTTTCGAGCTTCTTTATAATCTTTGGAAAGAATTCCATCCTTAAGATATGCAATCAATGTGTCGATCCAATTGGGCTAATGATCAACCTACATTATTGCCTGGGGCTCTTTCGAACTTGGGCACTATAGGACTTCAAAATGGACTTCTTTTGGTAGTTCATTTGGGGCTAAGATGGCCAGCTTAGAGAGGAGGTCAGCTCTAGTATTCTCTACCATGGGAATCTATTGGATGTCAAAATTATCGAAGGCTGAACTCAAGCTCTTCACTCTTTCTAGATACTTTTTCATACTTTCCTCCCAAGCTTCAAAGGAGTTATTGACTTGTTCCACCACTAGCTGAGAGTCACTGTAAACCTTCGATGCCGTACTTCTAGCTCTCTGGCTATTCTTAATCCTACAAGTAGGGCTTCATACTCTGCTCCATTATTAGAGGCAGGGAAGCCAAAATGTAATGCATACTCTACTATAACTTCTTTTGGATTGATGAGGATCAAGTCCGTGCCTGTCCTAAAGGCATTGGATGAACCATTCACATACAGCACCCAAAAATTTTTAGGAAGATTAGCCTTTTCTTCATGGAAGCCAGGGATAAAAATTTCTTGGCACTCTAGTTCAGTCACCTCTGGAATAGTGCATTCCACTATGAAATTGATTGGTATTAGAGATTTAATAGATGGCCGAGGTCGAAAATGGATGTCCAATTCAATCAACTCAATTGTTCACTTTGCCACCCTGTCGAAGGTATCAGATCGATGAAGAATTGTCTTGATGGATTGATCAATGAGGAGAGTAATCGTGTGCCCTTAAAAATAAGGTCAGAGTTTCTGGCTGTAATCAACAAGGCATAAGTTAGTTTTTTTAATTTGGTATACCTTATTTCTGCATCCCTCAAAACTCTACTCATATAGTAGATCAGCTTCTGAACTTTAGCTTCTTTCCTGACCAGTATGGCTCCAATAACTAAAAGAGATACGATGAGGTACAAGAACAGCTCTTTTTCAGGTTCAGATTTAGCTAGCAATGGGGGCGAACTAAGATAGCTCTTCAATTCTTCAAGGGCCCGCTGACACTCGAGAGTCTAGTTGAAGTTCTTGGGCTGCTTGAGCACTTAGAAGAAGGGTTTGCAGTGCTTCACCAACCTTGACATGAAGCAATTCAGAGCTGCCACCTTACTTGTAAGGCATTGAACTTCTTTTATTATTTTTAGAATAGTCATTTTCTAGATGGCTTTGAACTACTCTGAGTTGACCTCGATGCCGCGGCTTGACATCATGAATTTCAAGAACTTTTCCAAGGTTATTTTAAAAGTATATTTTGTAGGATTCAGCTTCATCTTGTACTTCTGGAGGGTACTGAAGATCTTCTCAGGATCAACAATATAATTTGGCAAAGATCGAGCTTTAACCAACATATCATCTACATAGACCTCTATATTGTGATCAATCTGCTCCTCAAAAATTTTATTCACCAGGCATTGGTATATCACACTTGCATTTTTAAGCCCAAATGGCATGATCCTATAATAATAAAGACCATGGTCAGTAATAAAAGTAGTCTTCTCCGCATTCATTGGTGCCATTCAAATTTGATTATATCTGGAGAAAGCATCGATGAAGGTGACGAGCTCATGTCTCGAAGTCGCATCCACTAGTTGGTCAATCCTGGGCAAAGAATAGCTGTCTTTTGGGCAGGCTATGTTTAAATCTATGAAGTCTATGCACATCCTCCACTTGCCATTTACTTTTTTAACTAGGACAACATTTGCAATCTAGTCTGGGTAAAGCACTTCTCGAATGAATTTCGTCTTGAGGAGCTTGTCAACCTCATCCATTATAGCCTTCTACCACTCTGATGCAAAACTACATTTTTTCTACTTCACTGGTCGTCGCTTAAGGTCCACACCCAGGCGGTGCTCCATGACTTCTGCATCAATCCCGGGCATGTCTGCAGGCATCTAAGGGAATACATCATCATTCCTTTGTAAGAATGTGATGAGCTACTTTCTGACTTCTCCTTTCATATTCGAGCCGATCTTCATAGTATGTTCTTCATTCCCATCATTCAAAGGGATCTCTTCAAGATCATCAATGGGTTCTCCTCTTTCTTCAGATAAATTATCACGGGCATCAAGCCCGTCCACCAGACAAGAATCTACTTGTTTTTCTCCTTGTAAGGCAATACTGTAGCAATGCCGAGCTAGTGCCTGATCTCCTCTAACCTCTTCGACTCCATGCTTTGTCGAAAACTTTATTTTCAGGTAGTAAGTTGAAACCACAGCTCAAAATGCATTCAAACTAGGTCGGTCAAGGATCGCATTATAGACAGAAGGGGCTTTGACTACTAAAAAATTGATTTATGCCTTAGATTGCTTTGGATATCGGCCAGCTACCATAGGCAATGTTATTATTTCTTCCACTAGCAATGTATCACCTGTAAATCCAACCAATGGAGAGTTCATCGGCCCCATTCTACCATCAGGTATAGACATTTTAGAAAAAGTATCATACAATAAGACATCAGCAGAGCTTTCATTATCAATTAAAATATGGCGTACATCAAAATCAGTAATATTTAAAGTGACTACAATCACATCATTATGCGGAAGCTAAACTCCCTGGGCATCTTCTTTGGTGAAAGTGATGGGTTCTTCAGTCCGCTGCCTCTTTGCTGGCTCTACTGATCCACTAGCCTCCCCTCGCTGATGTCCCCCAGCGATGGTGTTAATGATTCCAAGGGGGGGCGATCTCCTTATGGCTCATCCCATCAAGATGGTTCAGGCTATAGAGGGGCTCTTGGATGATCTTCTCTCCTCTTCGGTTGGTGCCTGATGAATCGATCCAGCCAACCTATTCTAATCAACGATCTCATCCTGAAGTTGGATGCACTCTTCTATATCGTAATCATGGTCATGATGGTAGAGGCGATACTTATTGGGGTTACGTTTGGTCAAATGAGTTTGCATCCTTTCTGGTCCTAGTAGCTGCTCCCTTATCTTCAAAAGCATCTGAGTTTTTGAGGCATTCAAGAAAGCATAGTTGTTGAATCTTCTAAAAGAAAAGTTCTGTTGGGTCTTCCAATCTGGACTTCCCTATCGATGAGCTTGAGGATGAGTTCAGGCTTGTCTGAGCTCGAGAGGAGTTCATGAGCATGATCGAGCTTCACTCGACTTTCTATCAGATGCGAGCTTGCAGGATTCACCCACTTGCTGCTCTCTTGTGGCCTCATCATCCTTTAGTTTGAAGGCCTCCTCTGCCCGAGCATAACCTTCAGCTCGGGCCAATATATCAGCAAAATCCTGGCAGTACTTTCTTTTTAGGAAGGATAGAAGATCATTCTTCTGAAAACCATCCTTCATTATAGCCATGGCTACAGACTAGTCCAAGTTTCAGACCTTTAGCACAATAGCATTAAAATAGCTGACGTAAGCTTGAATAGACTCTCTCTCTTTCTGCTTTATGTTGATGAGGGAGTCTGAACCTCATCTTGGACATCGGTTGCTTATGAAATGAGCTGTAAACTGATGGCTTATTTGATCCAAAGAGAAGATTACACTCGACATAAGGCTCGAGTACCAGTTTCTTACTTCTTCTTTCAAGATAGACGATAAGGATCGACATAGGATGGCATCCAGTGCACCATAGAGCAGCATTATCATCCAAAAGGCCTCTAGATGGTTGATCAGATTAGAAGTTCCATCATAACTCTTAAACTGGGGGAGCTTGAAGTTAGATGGGATGGGCTCTTGCATGATCTTAGTAGAAAAGAGGAGAGGTGCAGATGTCATCATGATGGATCGGGGCGGCATGGCGGAGCTTCTCAATCTACCGATTCATGTCCTAAAGCTTTTGATCGAGAGCGTCATCTCGACCATGAATCTCAGAGGGCTGTCGGCTATAGATGGAGAAAGCCTCTTTCAGAGAAGAATCATGATCAAAGCAGGGGCTCCTTGCTCTCTGCTTTCCCTTCCTAGGGATAACAGGCCTGCTAACCCAAGTTGCCCTTCTTGATGCTGGTTTTTAAGGCCCTAGGCAGGGGTGTTCTGGCTGGGCTACTGTCGGAGGTTGCTGCATGACCTACATCATATCAGTGAGGCCTCGAACCTGCTGCAATGCTAGTTGAACTGCTCTGGATCCACCATTACCAAAGGTGGAGGGGGTTGAGGTGGTGGTGATGGAGTAAAAATGGGCGGATCTAGCTCAGATCTAGTGGTGGATGGAGTAGACCACCAGATGATTGTCTTCTTCGGAAGCATTTTTGAAACATAAGAGATCAAACGGAGATGGATCTTGAAGGATCAAAAGAAGAAGATAAATAAGATCGACTGAACGCTCCTTTTAGAATAAGGGCTCAGTGATCCTTCCTCTAGTGCCAATCCTGTTGGTGCAAAAATCCATGAAGATGCCGGAGGTGGTTGGAGTCGAGAAGACAAGGCCATCGATGGGACCTACAAAATAAAGTCCAAACTAGAGGTGGGTGGCTCTGACAGGATCCTCCGATGCTCAAGTTAATTCTCCGGCCAACTAGAATAGAGTGCTCAAAAAATAAAGAAGCAAAGTGATGGGAAGGAGAAGAGAGCTCAGAGAAATGTATCTGGAGGATTTCTTTTATAGACGGAGCATGTAATAAACTGATAGTGACAGTCATAACTATTTGGTAGTGGGCCACTCAGGTTATGTAGAGTTTATTATGGAGGATGGATTATCATTTATCGTGACTTATAGGTAGTGTAGATCTCCTTATTGAAGTTCGGATGTAGGTTAGAGACTTCGATGTACGTAGCAAACTTAGCATCTGTTGGGGTCTGTTGGGGGCAACGTCTAATTACTTTAAGAGGTTTGGAAGCTTCCTGAGTTGCACATAAGTGGGTGCCCCCTAAGTTGAGATCTGAGGCTTCTACGCTCTCTTCTTTGTGGAGTGGTCACTATGTATCAGTGACTTGATGAGGTTCCCTTGGGTGGTTTCCACTGACAGGCATGGTAGGGATTAAGTAGGTCCGTGACTGGAGGAGTTCATTTGGAAGGAGCGCGATTGGAGGAGTTCATCCAAAAGAAGGATGACTAGAGGAGTTCGTCCGGAAGGAGCATGACTAGAGGAGTTCATTCGGAAGGAGTGCGACTAAAGAAGTTCGACTGTCTTCCAAGCTTGCCACCAATCAAGGTTGGGAGAGCCAAACTTGGGCCCCACCATTCTTCTCAAGTTGAGAGGTAAAGTTAGTTAAATAGCAGTTTTCTCTTACTATTTGAGATCGAGCCACTAAACTTTTGTATGCTATTGAGAGGTTCTGTAGTACGAACTCGTTGCTAAGGAAATCGACAAATTCCAATAGGAAGGAGGTTGGTGGTCAAGGACTTTGGCCAAAAATTTTAGTGGGGGTCTTTTTATCCCCAACAAAAACTTTGCCTAAATCATTTAAGTATGTATTTCTAAGATCAGAGAAAATTCTGCCAGTAATTATTGCTTCTAACCAAACTCCTGAGCAGGAAGAACAATTGGTAAATGTTTTGAAAATATATGGGGAGGCCATAGGTTAGACCATTGTCAATTTAAAAGGTATTAGTCTGTCAACATGCATGCACCATATTTATACAAAAGATAATGCTAAACCAACTTGAGAAATGCAAAAATGGCTCAACCCTAACATGTAGGAAGTAGTCGAGAAAGAGGTAATTAAATAGTTAGATGTCGATATTATTTATCTTATTTCTAACAGCCACGGGTGAGTCCTACACAAGCTGTTCCAAAAAAATATGGACTCATAGTTATCTACACTGACCATGGAGATCTTATGCCAATACAACTTTCCACTAGGTGGTATGTCTGTATAGATTATAGAAAACTCAATATAACTACCCACAAAGTGTTAGATGTGTGCCCTAGAAGCCAGATTGGCTAATACTCATAATACACTTCTAAGGGTAATTTTATAATTTTGGTTATAAATTAATAAAAGAATTATTTTCTATCATAGTATGTATTTAAAGTGTCTATGATACATTCTTTGAGTTAATGGTAATGATAGTTCATATTTTCAAGAGTTGAAAATTTAAGACATGAATTTTTATAATTAACTCATATACTGCTCCCAACCGTAGGATCATCATGAGGATGGTGATCGATCCGGAAGGTTGGTGTACGATCATTTTCTTAGGATAGATATATCTTGAGTCTACTGTGTGGAGACATCAAAGTGAGAGTACAGATACTTGTTAAAGAATGAGGGCACTGAGTATGACCATCTTGAGTAGTCATAAGAAAGTCTACCTTCTCGTCGATGACTGACTTGATGCTATAGTGGTGTATCTAGTTCTTTGACCTGAGGTGCATCGATAATTCATCTTGAGGGTGTTATAGTTTGACTACACCATAACTCGATCTCCTAACCATTCGAAATTCTGAGGTGTATGTTGGCCATAGCATGTTCATTGTAGTAATTGGATTGCACCAATAGGAGATCTATCTACCTCGGTAGATGAGGAGTAGCCCTATGATAATCATGAGATTGAGTCCATAAGCCCATAGCCATGGCAATGTGAACATAATAGAAAGAGTTTCTATTAGGATTTTACATAGGACTCGAATCGAATGATTAATTCATATGACTGATATTGGGTTTGATGAGTTCACCTTAATCCTAATCCAGTCGGAGCTCAAGATAGAAGAACCCAATCATATGGGTAGCTGCACTAAGAGATTTGCTTTCAGTTCTGATGGATTGCCACCATATACTGTTGGGTGTCACTGGTAAATTTTAAAAGCAATTAGAATGATTTAGATGATTGATCATTCTAATTGTATGAATCAAAAAAGTTCTGGTCCATCGAAAGTTATTTTGATGATGTCGATAATAGAGATCACGACATATCTCGTTACCATATGAAACTGAATCTAAATGGATCACACAAATAAGGATTTGGGTCTGGATGTCATCAATTGAACTAACTAAGTTCAATTGATTTAGATTAGATCCGATTAGGTTTAAGAAAATCATGCTAGCACACGATTGAGCCTAATATTCTCTTTTTTGTAATCACTTAGGTTCATCTCGACTGAGCCAAATTTATTTGGACTCACTCAAGAATCTTACCTTAGTCTGATTGGAGCTTATCCAGATCAGAAAAGAATTATCTTAATTTATTAGATGGATTTAAGGCAACACTTGCTAATTCTTGTCATGTGCTAATTCATGTTTCTGGACATAGGTCAATTGTTGACCCGGACACCTGGACATGGGCCATGTGTCATGCACCTATAGGAGAGCATCTAGGGCCCTTGTCCCCCTACTAAATGATGTAAAAGAGAGGGTGCATGCCACCCTAGACATGTGCCCCATGTGGATAACAGATGGAGTTCCACACAGATGGGACTCCAGGGTGTTTTGATAGGTTTAAATACCTAAGCGCCAAATAGATTGGGTTTATCCAATTAGGGCGCCACCTATGTGGATTTCAAAGGGGCTCTCATCTGATTGGATCAGATGACATCATCTCACCAATCAGATTTAGATTTGATTGAATGAAGGCCTCTAATTGGCTAGGATGATGTGGCACTGTATGGCGCGGTAGGGTCTATTTAAATCCTATTTGCACCTAGGGTTTGTGTGCTTCTCCCATTCTCTATGCTGCAAGGCTGCCCACATATATTCCATGCCATCTTCTGATCCTCTCTCTCTCCTCTCCATGCCCAAGGAGTTGGGCACAGGTTCAAGTGCGATCTGAGGAAGAAAAGAACCCAGATTAGGAAGAAGATAGCACTGTTGAAAGAGACAACCGCTACCTCTTCAAAAGAGTTTTGAAGAACTTCAAGATCAGATTCAGATCTAATTTTTGAAGCATAGATTTAGAAGGAGAAGACCTTCAAAACCTATATGAGTGGATACTGGTAGAGGCCAGGCGCTTGCATGGCTCCTTTTAGAACCTCAGGACAGATCAAAATCATCACACTATAATTTGATTATCCAAATATAAGGTATGAAATTAAATTAGATTTAATTTTATTTTTGATCTTAATATTAGATCTTAAAGGATCAGATCTAAGATGTCTTAGATCTAATTATGATCTAAGAAAAAAAATTTTGAAATATTTCTTCAGTTTTAATCAGATCTGAACGATTTTGTGCCAAAAAACAAAATTTTTTCTTCAACTGATATCAGAACCAGGTTAGCAGTTCTTCAGATCTACCTTAGATTTAATTTTATTTTTGATTATAATTTAATATTAAAATATTTTAGATATCACATCAGATATGATTAGATCTGAAATTAAAAAATTAAAAAATTAAATCATTTAGATCTAATATGTATGAGATGCATGACTATACTAGGTATAGAATAGTTTTGTATGTAGTCTAGTATGATCATGTATTTAATTTGATTAGATATAATGTTAGATCTATTTAATTTTTATTTTTTTAATATTATAATTATTGTAACCAGATCTAAAAATAAAAAATATTTTTTTTTAATTTTTGATTTATTCATATGAGATATGAAAGATGCATGCTTAGACTAGTCATAGAATAGTTCTATAAGATATCTAGAATAGTTTTATATTTGATATGATCAAATTTAAAATTTTATTTTTTAGATTTAATATGAGATATTTTAAATCTGAAAGTATGCATATTGTTTTAGCTATGATGCATAAGTTGTATGCAAAACATGTATTAGTTAGATCATTAATTATATATGTGATATATGATCTAGATCTAACTAGTTTTATAGTAGAAAATTATATTTCTGATTAAGGCATTCCCGATGGTCATCCGATCATAAGAACAAAGTAGGGTTTAAAGGCCCTCTCCTTCCATTCGATGGGGTGTTCCTATGATGTATAGGGATGCTGCACGTTCGTCCTTAATCAGAAATCAGAACTTATTTTTCTGCAAAATCCTAGATCCTGAAATCCTAGGATTTTTGTTACATGTTTTATTCATGAACCCAAAACTTAATTAAAATTAGAATAAATTCTTCTAAAATTATAATTTCATCTAAACATACATAAAATTTTCGGAGTAGCTCAATTAGTCTACCTCGTTAAGGGAAATCCTTATTTCCGACCAGGTTCGTTCAGATCTGATCAGATCAAGAGATATATTTCAAAAATTTTTTTTGATTTTGATCAGTTTCAGATCTGATTCTTATTATTTTAATAAATAAAATAAAATAAGATAAATTAAATCAAATTTAATTTACCTTGATTGGGTAATCCTATTACCCTGTTGATGATCCTGTTGCAGCGGAAGGTTCTGGATCTAGCCACGCAAGCGCCTGGCCTCTACCGGTATCCACTCGGGTTGGATCTGGAGATCCTCTTCTTCTCTATCACGTCTCCAAAAATCAGATCTGGATCTGATCTGGAGGATCTTCAAAACTCCTTTTGAAGATCAGCAGTCGTCCTTTGCAGCAGCGCAGCCTTCTTAGCTTTTGATCGCCTTTCTCTTGATCTGGATTGCACCAAACTAAGATCCAAAACTACTTTTGGGACGTGGAGAGGAGAGGGAGAAGATGGTTTGGCATGGAGGAAGGAGGGGAGAGGCAGCCTTGGGGCATGGAGAATTTTTAATCTCCTTGAGTTGGGCGCAGGGTCTTATTTATAGACTAAGCTTGTGATCCAACTCCTCTTCTTCCCAACCAATCACAACCCTTTGTGAAATCAGATCTAAATCTGATTGGTGGGAATAGAGTCCCCTGGATTCCTCCTTAGAGGGCGCCTAAGACCAGTCAAAGTTGGTTCTTAGGAAGAACTCTAATTGGAATCCAAAAAGGAGATGGAGTCCTTGTCCAACAAGGACTCCTAGGCGCCTCCTACTTGGGCACACGCCAAGGGTGGCGTGCGCCCTTCCTCCTTGCCAGGTTCTGGCAGGGGGACAGGCCCCCACCAGCTCTCCAATAGGTGCATGACATGTGGTCAAAAGTCAAAGTGTCAATGGTCAACATTTGACCAGTCAAAGGTAGACTTTTGACCAAAGTCAAAGAACAAGAAATGGCAGGTGACCAAAAATGGCAGGTAATGTCTTACAAAATAAGACAACCTTTTCTGACTTGGACAACCTCCAGTCAGACCATATGAAGGCCTCTGATTGAGCACAAACTCCTTTGGCTCAGTCAGGACAACTTATTTATGATAGTAAAAGAAGAACGTTAGGTTCAATCGAGTGCTAGCACGATTTTCTTGAACCTAATTGAATCTCATTCAGATCAATTGAACTAGATCAGTTCAATTGATGATCACCAGATTCAAACCCTTGTTTGTGTGACCCAGTTAGGTTCAGTTCTGTATGGTAATGGGATATGTCATGATCTCTATCATCGACATCATCGAAACTCCTTTCGATGGATCAGAACTCTTCTGATTCGAACAGCTAGAATGATCGATCATCTAAATCATTCTAATTGCTCCCAAAATCCACCAGTGACACCTAGCAGTATATGGTGGCAACCCATCAGAGCTGAATGCGAACCTCTTGGTGCAGCTACCTGTGTGATTAAGTTCTTCTATCTTGAGCCCCGATCAGATTAGGGTTAAGGTGAACTCGTCAAACCCTAGTCTCTGTCATATGATGTAATCATTCGATTCGAGTCCAATGTGAAAATCTAAATAGAAACTCTTTCTATTATTTCACTCTGCCATGGCCATGGGCTTCTGGACTTGATTCTCATGATCATCATAGGGCTGCTCCTCTACCACCGAGGTAGATAGATTCCATCTTGATGCAATCCAGTTCCTACAATGAACATGCTATAGCCAACATACACCTCAGGGTTCCATATGGCTAGGAGACCGAGTAATGGTGTAGTCAAACTATAACACCCTCAAGGTGAACTGCCGATGCACCTCAGGTCAAAGAACCAGACACACTACTGCAGCATCGAGTCAGTCATTGACGAGAAGGTAGACTTCCTAATGACTACTCGAGGTGGTCACGCTCAGTGCCCTCGTTCTCTAACGAGTACCTGTACTCTCGCTCCGGTGTCTCCACACCGTAGACTCAAGACTCATCTACTAAAGAGAAGCGATTGTACACCAACCTTCCGGATCAATCACCATCCTCGTGATGATCCTATGGTCGGGAGCATTTTATGAGTTAATAATGATTATTCATGTCTTAAATTTTCAACTCTTGAAAATATGAATTATCATTACCATTAACTCAAAGGATGTATCACAGACACTAAATACACATATGTGATAGAAAATAACCCATTTTATTGATTATAGTCAAAATTATAATTTTGCCCCTAGAAGTGTATTACAAGTGTCAGCCAATTCTGGCTTCTAGGGCACATATATCTAACAATCTCCCACTTGTCCTAAAGCCAATTGGCTACAAGTCTAAGTCCCATCTTCTCAAGGTGGGCTTCGATCTTCTGCTGGCCCAACGGCTTTGTAAGTGGGTCTGCCACATTATCTATGGAGTTGACTCTCTTGACCTCGACGTAACCCTTCTCGAGGTAATCGCGGATGAGGTGGTATCGCCGCTCAATGTGCTTGGATTTTTGGTGAGACCTCGGCTCCTTAGCAAGGGCTATGGCGCCATTGTTGTCGCAGTATAGAGGAATGGCATCTGATGGCATTACTCCGATTTCTGCAGCAAACTTCTTGTACCAGAATGCTTCCTTCGCAGCCTCTGATGCAGCGATATATTCTGCTTCCATGGTGGAATCTGCTATCATGGTTTGCTTGGAACTCTTTTAGCTGACAGCACCACCATTGCACACAAACAGACTCCCAGATGTCGACTTTCGATCATCTACATCGGACATGAAATCCGAGTCTGTGTATCCCTGGACTTGGAGTTCTCCATTACCAAAGACCAACATCATATCCTTAGTTCTTCTCAAGTACTTAAGGATACATTTCACAGAAGTCCAGTGTTCTTCACCTGGATTTGACTGATATCTGCTTGTGACACTCACAGCATGGGCTATATCAGGTCGTGTACATAGCATGGCATACATGAGGCTCCCTATTGCAGAAGCATAAGGGATCTTGCTCATGCATTCTATTTCCTCAGGTGTGCTAGGGCACATCTTCTTGGAAAGATGAATACCATGTCTGAAGGGTATTAATCCCCTCTTAGAGTTTTCCATACTAAACCTCTTTAGTACTTTCCTCTATGTACATCTTCTGTGAAAGTCCTAGCATCCTATTCGGTCTATCCCTATAGACCTTAATTCCTAGAATAAAGGATGCTTCACCTAGGTCTTTCATGGAGAATTCCTTGGACAACCATATTTGACTGATGTCAACATGGGAATATCATTCCCAATAAGGAGGATGTCATCCACGTACAATACGAGGAAGACAACAGCGCTCCCACTGACCCTTTTGAAAACACATGGTTCCTCTTCATTTTTGATGAAACCAAACTTTTTGATCACATCATTGAAACGAGTGTTCCAGCTCCGAGATGCTTGCTTAAGTCCATATATGGACCTTTGCAGCTTGCAAACCTTGTGATCAGTATCACTGGATGTGAAACCTAGCGGCTGTTCCATATAGATATCTTCCTCAAGATATCCATTTAAGAATGCCGTTTTCACGTCCATTTGCCATATTTCATAATCGAAATAGGCTGCAATGGCAAGCAATGTGCGGATGGATTTTAGCATAGCCACTGGGGAAAAGGTATCCTGATAGTCAATGCCTTCGCGTTGACTATAACCTTTTGCCACTAGTCTAGCCTTGAATGTCTCCACATTCCCATCTGCACCAATCTTTCTCTTGAAGATCCATTTACACCCAATAGGTACTATACCTTCTGGTGGATCTACCAAGGTCCAGACTTGGTTTGAGTGCATCGAGTCAATTTCTGACTGCATTGCCTCTAGCCATTTCTCGGAGTCGATATCTGATATCGCCTCGTTGTAGGTTTTGGGATCATCACCATGAGCACCATTACCTATGAGGAACATTTTCCTCTACTTCCTCTGAAATAATACCTAAGTATCTTTCAGGGGGATGGAAAACTCTTTCCGATCTACGAGGTGGAGGAGGTAGTGTTCTTATTGGCTCAACCTGATTTGGTTCCAATTGGTCCTTAGCTCGTTGTACTTGTGAGACTTTCTCATCAAGCTTAATCTGCTTTCCAATGCCGCTATCTTGAATAAACTATTTTTCAAGAAAGATGGCATGTCGACTCACAATCACATTGTGGTCTTCTGGAATGTAGAAATAGTATCCTAATGACTCTTTAGGATATCCTATGAATCGAGCTCTGAAGGACCTAAACTCTAACTTGTCCGCTTGTTGTCTTTTGACATGAGCCGGACAACCCCAAATTCTGAGATGACTCAGACTTGGTTTCTTACCGTGCCATATCTCATACGGTGTGGTAGGAACGGTTTTAGAGGGAACCCTATTCAGTAGATAAATTGAAGTTAACAATGAGTGTCCCCAAAGAAAATCAGGGAGGTCTGTGAAGCTCATCATGGATCGAACCATATCCAATAGAGTCCGATTTCTCCATTCTGAAACCCCGTTGAGTTGAGGTGTTCCTGGTGGAGTCCATTGAGAGACTATGCCATTTTTCTTGAGATAGTCTAGGAATTTCCGGCTAAGGTATTCACCTCCTCGATCTGATCGAAGAACCTTAATGGGTTTTTCAGTTTGTTTTTCTACTTCATGTCTGAATTCTTTGAACTTTTCAAAAGCTTCAGACTTGTGTCTCATAAGATACACATACCCATACCTAGACAGATCATCGATAAAGGTAATGAAGTAGACAAAATTGCCTCTAGCCGGCACATCAAATGGGCCGCACACATCAGTATGTACTAGGGCAAGGAGATCTGTGGCCCTCTCCCCATGTCCAACAAAAGGGAGTTTAGTCATTTTGCCTTGAAGACAAGATTCACAAGTTGGATATGACTCGAAAGTCAATGGACTCAATAGCCCATTTTTCTCCAATTTGTTGATCCTATCTTCTGCTATATGACCTAATCTCAGGTGCCATAGATATCTATCGTTTGGACTATCCCTAGGTCGTTTGGCATTCACGTTTTGCTCGATAGTTAGAATAGGTACATCAATATGTAGCTGATAAAGACCATTAATAAGGAAAACCATTTGCAATTTTATTTCTTTCATAAAGAATGTTACAATGGTCCTTAAAGAAGGTAATCACATAGCCTTCTTAGTGCTAAGCATGAAACAGAAATCAAATTCCTGCTAGCTGCAGGCACATAATAACAGTCTTTCAAAACTAAGTCTAAACCAGATGGTAATCGAAGAGGGTATGTTCCCACGGCTACTGCAGCAACTCTTGCTCCATTACCGATGCGTAGGATCATGTCTCCATCCCTCAGCCTCCTGCTATCCTCAAGACCCTGCATGGAAGTGCACAGATGAGCACTAGAACCAGAGTCAAGCACCCAACTGGATGCAGAAGAAATCGTAAGGTTAGACTCAATAACGAGCATACCTCCAGAAGGACCTTCCTTCTTGTTCTTCAGGGTGGCCAGGTAAGTAGGGCAGTTCCGCTTCCAATGGCCGTCGCTGTTGCAATGGAAACACTTTCCTTTGACATCGGCCTTTCTTCTTCGGCTCTGCCTTCTTCTTCTTTGATCCTTCCACCTTTCTGCTTTTTTCACAGACTTCTTTTTCTTTCCATAAGACTTTCTTTTGGAAGAAGTCCGTTCCATAGCAAGAACTGAGCCTTTAGAACCTTTCATAGAAAGCTCAGCGGTAACCAGCATATTCATTAATTCGGCCAAGGAATTTTGAAGTTTATGCATGTGGTAATTCATGATGAATTGCCCATATGCATCAGTCAAGGATTGCAGAATAATATCGTTCTGCAGATCCAAGTCTAACTTCACACCGAGCTTCTCAAGCTCTTCCATGTCCTTGATCATTCATCAGACAGTGATCTTGGACTGACTGCCCATCACGCATCTTAGCCTTAAAAAGTCATTTCGTGACTTGATATTTGGCTGCGCGACTCTGTTCACCAAACATCTCCTGCAGGTGAGCCAACATTTGGCGAGCAGTCCCGATATCTTCATGTTGGCGCTGGAGCTCATCAGACATCGAGCCCAACATGTAATATCTGGCCTTATTATCTTCGTCTATCCATTTTTCCAGAGACGCTCTCTGTTCAAGTGGATGGACGGGCTGGTAAGGTGGGAGGGTCCTGGTCCAATACATGGGTTAACTTCTCGAAACCCAAAATAATTTTGTAGTTCCTGAGCCAATCTTTATAATTGGGTCCAGTCAGTCTATGTGTGTCCAGGATACGTGCCTAATGGGTTGGACGCAGACATTTTTCCTGTAGAGAGTCAAAGATTCTAGTTAGATACTGTAATTTATGACTTGACCAATTTATTTAAGGGATTTTATTTTTAAACAAATTAGCTCCCACTATTTTCTCGGATCCCTACACTCCCTCTGTAGAGATGCGAAAATCTCCATGATTAATGATTTCTAGTGGGTGGTGCGGTCTCACCAACTGACTCATCACCTCACCTAACAGTTATTGGTGATGGGTTAGCCAATGAGTGAACAACTCTTGTTCAATGATTCTCTAATCATGGTGCACCCAAACTTGGTCTCTAATTCATGAATCTCACCGTATCCAAAATATTGATCCACTCCTTAGTTAAGTCAGACCCACCATTTGCATAGACTGGGATTTCCTAATTGAGTCTCTCACCGTATCCGGAATATTGAGCCCAACTCATCCTCCAGCCCATAGCATCCAATGCCTAATAGACATGGTTGCATCTTCCCGGTGCAACTGAGCCACTGTATCCAGCCGAGAACAATCAACCCCGGGAAGGGCCCGCACATCTACAATGGTGGAAGACCTCAGACTTAATCTTTTCTTAGGGAGAATTGATTCAGGTCTCATTAAACTAGACTTTATCATAGTCATAACAATTATGACTAACCTAGTGGCATGGGTTAGCTCGGATTATTGACCACCTCAGATCAGAACTGTGTCAACAGATATGGCCAGGTAAGTGAGACCGGTGGAAGGAATATGCCATTAACTCGTACAAGAATGCATTCAGGTCGAGTAGCTTCCAATTAAAAACCAGTCGGTCGTATGTGCCAAACTTACCTTAGACACTAAATTGTTGAGTCAGAACCAATTGGGTTAGCCTACAATCCAGACTCTAACCTCTGAGCCTAATTAGGTCTTGCTTGATCGTGACTCGATCTTGACCCAGACTTAATCCTATTAGGCTGGTCAATTTAAGCATTGTTGATCCCATCTAACCAACTCTTGATTCGGTTTGATCAACCGCTTAGACCTAATTGAGCTACCCAAGCCCGAACCCAGTATTATGAATATGTCTTAGATCTAAAATTCTCAATTTTAGACCTAATTAATATTCCATAAATCTTAATTCTTAATTAAGTAGGGTTCATAAACAAAATATGCACAATAAATCCTAGGGTTTCAGGATCTAGGGTTTTGCAGAAAGTAAGTTTTGGGTTTCTGATTAAGGACGAACACGCAGCACCCCTACACATCATAAGAACACCCCATCGAATGGGAAGAGAGGGCCTTTAAACCCTTCTTCATTCTTATGACCGGACGGCCAAGAGGAACGCCTTAATCAGGAACATGTCAATACTACAAAATAGTTTTAGATCTATATCATATATCTCATATACAAATTAGATCTAATCATGGCATATTTTGCATACATCTCATGTATCGAATCATGCATGTTTTTCAGATCTAAATTATCTCATAATAATCTAAAAAATTAGATTTAAATTGATCTAATCAAAATAAATTCTAATCTAGACAATTATGTAGAACTATTCTACAACTAGTCTAGACATGCATCAATCATATCTCATATGATATTTAAAATTAAATAATTTTTATTTGCTATTTTTTAGATGTTATTATAACATTATAATATCAAAAAATAGTAAATAAATAGATCTAAAATATGATTTAATCAAATTAAATTAAAACATGCAAGACTATTCTATAGAACTATTCTATTTTAGAACTAGTCATGCATATTTTCTAATCTTAGATCCAAATCATTTAATTTTAATTTTTTCTGATTTTCAGATCTGATCACATCTCATGTGACATCTAAAATCACTTATTTTTTAATTAAAATAAATTTAAAATCAGATCTAAATACTTTTAGAACCATGGCTCTGATACCAGTTGAAGGAAAAATCCTGATTTCTCGGATCCAGGTTCGTTCAGATCTGATCAGATCAAGAGATATATTTTCAAAAATTTTTCTCTTTGATCTAATCAGATCTTGATATGTTTTCAGATCTAATTCTTATTATTTTAATAAATAAAATAAAATTAGATAAATTAAATCAAATTTAATTTACCTTGATGTGGGTAATCCTATTACCCGTTGATGATCCTGTAATGCAGCGGAAGGTTCTGGATCTAGCCACGCAAGTGCCTGGCCTCTACCGGTATCCACTTAGGTTGGATCTGGAGATCCTCTTCTTCTCTATCACATCTCCAAAAATTCAGATCTGGATCTGATCTGGAGGATCTTCAAAACTACCTTTTGAAGATCAGCAGTTGTCCTTTGCAGCAGCGCAGCCTTCTTAGCTTTCTGATCGCCTTTCTCTGATCTGGATTGCACCAACCTAAGATCCAAAACTACTTTTGGACGTGGAGAGGAGAGGGAGAAGATGGTCTTGGCATGGAGGAAGGAGGGGAGAGGCAGCCTTGGGGCATGTAGAAATTTTCAGATACTCCTTGAGTTGGGCGCAGGGTCTTATTTATAGACTAAGCGTGATCCAACTCCTCTTCTTCCCAACCAATCACAACCCTTTGTGAAATCAGATCTAAATCTGATTGGTGGGAATAGAGTCCCCTGGATTCCTCCTTAGAGGGCACCTAAGACCAGTCAAAGTTGGTTCTTAGGAGAACTCTAATTGGAATCCAAAAAGGAGATGGAGTCCTTGTCCAACAAGGACTCCTAGGCGCCTCCTACTTGGGCACACGCCAAGGGTGGCGTGCGCCCTTCCTCCTTGCCAGGTTCTGGCAGGGGGACAAGGCCCCCACCAGCTCTCTCCAATAGGTGCATGACATGTGGTCAAAAGTCAAAGTGTCAATGGTCAATATTTGACCAGTCAAAGGTAGACTTTTGACCAAAGTCAAAGAACAAGAAATGGCAGGTGACCAAAAATGGCAGGTAATGTCTTACAAAATAAGACAACCTTTTCTGACTTGGACAACCTCCAGTCAGACCATAGTGAAGGCCTCTGATTGAGCACAAACTCCTTTGGCTCAGTCAGGACAACTTATTTATGATAGTAAAAGAAGAACGTTAGGTTCAATCGAGTGCTAGCACGATTTTCTTGAACCTAATTGAATCTCATTCAGATCAATTGAACTAGATCAGTTCAATTGATGATCACCAGATTCAAACCCTTGTTTGTGTGACCCAGTTAGGTTCAGTTCTGTATGGTAATGGGATATGTCATGATCTCTATCATCGACATCATCGAAACTCCTTTCGATGGATCAGAACTCTTCTGATTCGAACAGCTAGAATGATCGATCATCTAAATCATTCTAATTGCTCCCAAAATCCACCAGTGACACCTAGCAGTATATGGTGGCAACCCATCAGAGCTGAATGCGAACCTCTTGGTGCAGCTACCTGTGTGATTAAGTTCTTCTATCTTGAGCCCCGATCAGATTAGGGTTAAGGTGAACTCGTCAAACCCTAGTCTCTGTCATATGATGTAATCATTCGATTCAAGTCCAATGTGAAAATCTAAATAGAAACTCTTTCTATTATTTCACTCTGCCATGGCCATGGGCTTCTGGACTTGATTCTCATGATCATCATAGGGCTGCTCCTCTACCACCGAGGTAGATAGATTCCATCTTGATGCAATCCAGTTCCTACAATGAACATGCTATAGCCAACATACACCTCAGGGTTTCCATATGGCTAGGAGACCGAGTAATGGTGTAGTCAAACTATAACACCCTCAAGGTGAACTGCCGATGCACCTCAGGTCAAAGAACCAGACACACTACTGCAGCATCGAGTCAGTCATTGACGAGAAGGTAGACTTCCTAATGACTACTCGAGGTGGTCACGCTCAGTGCCCTCGTTCTCTAACGAGTACCTGTACTCTCGCTCCGGTGTCTCCACACCGTAGACTCAAGACTCATCTACTAAAGAGAAGCGATTATACACCAACCTTCCAAATTAATCACCATCCTCGTGATGATCCTATGGTCGGAAGCATTTTATGAGTTAATAATGATTATTCATGTCTTAAATTTTTAACTTTTGAAAATATGAATTATCATTACCATTAACTCAAAGGATGTATCACAGACACTAAATACACATATGTGATAGAAAATAACCCATTTTATTGATAATAGTCAAAATTATAATTTTGCCCCTAGAAGTGTATTACAAATGTCAGCCAATTCTGGCTTTTTGGGCACATATATCTAACAAAGAGTTGGTTAGGTGGGATCAAAGAAAGCTTAGATTTGATTAGCCTAATAGGATTAAGTTTGGGTCAAGATCGAATCATATTGGGGTGTGACTCGATCAAGTCATGACCTAATTTGGCTATACGGTTCGAGCCTGGATTGTTGGCTAACCCAATTAGTTCTGATTTGATAATTTGGTGTCTAAGGTAAGTCTTGTAGATATGACTGACTAATTTTTAATTGGGAGCTACTCGACCTGAATACATTCTTATCGAGCTAATGGCATATCCCTTCCACTAGTCTCACTTATCTAACCATTTATGTTGATCCAGTTTTGATTTGAGGTGACTAACAATTCGATCCAACCCATGCCACTAGGTTAGTCATAATTGTTATGACTAAGACAAGTCAAGTTTAAAGAGACCTAAATTAAATTTTTCTAAGAAAATATTAAGTCTAAGATCTTCAACCATTGTGGATGTGCGGACCCTTCCTAGGGTTGATTGTTCTCAGTTGAATACAGTGGCTTAGTTGCACCAAAAAGATGCAACCATGTCTATTAGGCATTGGATGCTACGGATTGGAGGATGGGTTGGACTCAATATTTCAAATACAGTGAGGAATCCAATCAGAAATCCAATTCATGCAAATGATGGGTCTAACTTAACTAAGGAGTGGATCAATATTTTGGACATGGTGAGATTCATGAATTAGAGACCAAGTTTGGGTGCACCATGATTAAAAAATTATTGGACAAGAGTTGTCCACTCATCGGTTGATCCATCATTAATAACTGATAGGTGAGGTGGTAAATCAGTCAGTGGGACAGTACCACCCACTAAAAATCAATAATCACAGAGATTTTTGCATCTCTACCAAAGGAGTATAGGGATTCGAGTAAATATTGGAAGCCTAATTTATTTAAAAATAAAATTTTTAAATAAATTAGTTAAGTCTAATTATAAAATCTAACTAAAAATTTTGACTTTCTATAAGAAGATGTCTGCATCCAATCCACTAGTCCGTATCTTGGACACCCATAGACTGACCAGATCCAACTACAAGGATTGGCTCTAAAACTTCAAAATTATGTTGGGCTCGATGTCTAATGAGCTCCAGTGCCAACATGAAGATATTACGACTAGCCACCAAATATTGGCTCACCTGCAAGAGTTGTTTAGTGAATAGAGTCATGCAACTAAATATCAAGTCACTAAAGACTATTTAAGGCTCAAATGCATGATGGACAGTCGATCCAAAATCATTGTCTGATGATGATCAAGAACTTAGAAGAGCTTGAGAAGCTCAGTGTCAAGTTAGATCAGGATCTATAGGCTGACATAATTCTACAGTCCTTAACTGATGCGTATAGATAGTTCATCATGAACTACCATATGTATAAACTTTAGAATATCTTGGCTGAGCTCATGAATATGCTGGTTACTATTGAACTTTCTATAAAAAGTTCTAAAGGCTCAGTACTTACGGTGGAGTGGACTTCTTCCAAGAGAAAATCTGTTGGAAAGAACAAGAAGTTCGTGAAGAAGCAGAAGGTGGATGGTGGAAAGAAGAAGAAGGCAAAGCTGAAGAAGGAGACTGCTGACAAAAAAAAATATTTTCATTAAAATACTGACGACCATTGGAAGTAGAACTGGCCTCTTTACCTGGCCAGCCTGAAAAATAAGGAGGCAAGTCCTTCTGAGGTATGCTCGTTATAGAATGTAATCTTATGATTTCTTCTGCATTCAGTTGGATGCTTGACTCTGGTTCTAGTGCTTACTTATGCACATTTATGCAGGATCTTAAGGATAGCAGGAGGTTGAGGGATGGTGAGATTATCCTATGTGTCGAAAATGGAGCAAGAGTTGCTACTATGGTCGTAGGAACCTACCCTCTATGATTACCATCAGGATTAGATTTAGTTCTTAGGGACTATTTTTATGTGCCTGCAGTAAGTAGAAATTTGATTTCTGTTTCATGTTTAACACAGGAAGGCTATGTAATTAGTTTTCTTAAGGATCATTGTAATATTCTTTATGGAAGAAATAAAATTGCAAGTGATTTTCTTATAAATGGTCTCTATCAGTTACATATTGATGTTTCTATTTTCAATATTGAACAAAATGTGAATGCCATAGGATCAAAGCGACCTAGGGATAGTCTAAATAATAGATATCTTTAGCACCTTAGGCTAGGTCATATAGCTGAAGACAAGGTTAACAAATTGAAGAAATTTGGGCTAGTGAGTCCATTGACTTTCGAGTCATATCTGATTTGTGAATCATGCCTTCATGACAAAATGTCCAAGCTCCCTTTTGTAGGACATGGGGAAAGGGCCACAGACCTGCTTGCCCTAATACATACTGATGTATGCGGCCCATTTGATGTGTCAGCTAGGGACAATTACATCTTCTTCATCATCTTTATCAATGATTTATCTCGATATGGGTATGTGTATTTGATGCAACACAAGTCTGAAGCTTTTGAAAAGTTCAAAAAATTCAGACTTAAAGTAGAAAAATAAATAGAAAAATTTATTAAGATTCTTTGATCAGATCGAGGAGGTGAATACCTTAGTTGGGAATTCCTAGACTATCTTAAGAATAATGGCATAGTCTCTTAATGGACTCCACCTGGAATGTCTCAACTCAACAAAATTTTAGAACGGAAAAATTGGATCCTATTAGATATGGTCTAATCCATGATGAGTTTCATGGACCTTAGTTTCTTTGGGAACATAGTCTATTGATCGCTATATATCTACTAAATAGGGTTCCATCTAAAATCGTTTCTACCACACCGTATGAGATATGGTATGATAAGAAACTAAGTCTAAGTCATCTCAGAATTTAGGATTGTCTAGCCCATGTCAAGAGACAAGAGGCGGATAAATTAGAATCTAGATCCTTTAGAGCTTGATTTATTAGATATCCTAAGAAGTCATTAGAATATTATTTCTATCTTTCGAAAGATCATAATGTGATCGTGAGTCGACATGCCATCTTTCTTGAAAAATAGTTTATTCAAGATGGTGGCATCGAAAGATAGATTAAACTTGAGGAGAAAGTCTTTGTTGAGAAACGAGCTAAGAAACCTATGAAACCAAATCAGATTGAGCCAATCTAGACACTACCTCCTCCACCTCGTAGATCAAGTAGAATTTTTCGTCCTCCTGAAAGGTACTTAGGTACTATTTTAAAGGACATAAAGAAAATATTCCTTACGAAAAATGGGGTTCATGGTGATGATCCCAAAACTTATGATGAGGTGATATTAGATATCGACTCGGAGAAATGATTAGAGGTGATTAGGTCAGAAATTGACTCAATGCATTCTAACCAAGTCTGAACCTTGGTAGATCCACCTGAAGGTATAGTACCTATTAGATGTATATGGATCTTTAAGAGAAAGATAGGTACCGATGAAAATGTAGAGACATTCAAAGCAAGGCTCGTAGCGAAAGGATATAGTCAGCACGAAGGGATTGACTATCAGAATACTTTTTTGCCAGTAGCTATGCTTAAATCCATCTGCACATTGCTTGCTGTTGTAGCCTATTTTGATTATGAAATATGGCAGATAGATATAAAAATGACATTCTTAAATGGATAACTTGAGAAAGATATCCATATGGAACAGCCGCTAGATTTCATATTCAGTGATAATAATCACAAGGTATGTAAGCTACAAAGGTTCATATATCAATTTAAGCAAGTGTCTCAGAGCTAGAATGCTCGTTTCAATGATGTAATCAAATTATTTGGATTTATCAAGAATGAGGAGGAGCCCTATGTTTTCATAAAGGTCAGTGGGAGTGCTATTATCTTCCTTGTACTGTACGTGGATGATATCCTCCTAATTGAAAATGATATTCTCATTTTGACTACAGTCAAAATATGGTTGTCCAAGGAGTTCTCTATGAAAGATCTAGGAGAGGCATCCTTTATTCTAGGAATTAAGATCTATAGAGCTAGACCGAATAGGATACTAGGTCTCTCATAGAAGATGTACATAGAAGAGGTGCTAAAAAGGTTTAGCATGGAAAACTCCAAGAGGGGATTGGTATCCTTCAGACATAACATTCAACTCTCCAAGAAGATGTGTCCCAACACACCTGAGGAGATTGAATGCATGAGCAAGATCGCTTATGCTTCGGCAATAGGGAGCCTCATGTATGCCATGCTGTGTGCACGACCTGATATTGCCCATGCTATGAGTGTCACAACCAGGTATCAGTCAAATCTAGGCGAAGAACACTGGACTTCTATGAAATGTATCCTTAAGTACCTAAGAAGGACTAAGGATATGTTTCTAGTCTTTAGTAATGGAGAACTCCAGGTCCAGGGGTATACAAACTCGAATTTTATGTTCGATATAGATGATCAAAAGTCGACATCTGAAAGTCTATTTGTGTGCAATGGTGGTGCTGTCAGTTGAAAGAGTTTCAAGTAGACTATGATAGTAGATTTCACCATGGAAGTAGAGTACATCACTGCATTGGAGGCTACAAAGAAGGCATTTTGGTACAAAAAGTTTGCCATAAAGCTAGAAGTGATGCCATCAGATGTCGTCCCTCTGTACCGTGACAATAATGGCGCCATAGCCCTAGCTAAGGAGTCGAGGTCTCACCAGAAATCCAAGCATATCAAGCGGCGATATTACCTCATCCACGATTATCTTGAGAAGGGATATGTCGAGGTCAAGAGAGTCAAGACTGCAGATAATTCAGCTGATCCACTAACAAAGCTATTAGGCCAACAGAAGATCGAAGTCCATCTTGAGAAGATAGGACTTAGATTTATAGCTAATTAGCTTTAGATCAAGTGGGAGTTTGTTAGATGTGTGCCTAACACTTATAATACACTTTCAAGGATAATTTTATAATTTTGATATAAATTAATAAAAAAATTATTTTCTATCATAGTGTGTATTTAAAGTATCTGTGATACATCCTTTAAGTTAATGATAATGACAGTTCATATTTTTAAGAGTTAAAAATTTAAGACATGAATTTTCATAATTAACTCATAAACTGCTTTCGACCATAGGATCATCACGAGGATGATGATCGATCCAGAAGGTTGGTATACGATCACTTTCTTACGATAGATGTATCTTGAGTCTATGGTGTGGAGATGTCAGAGCGAAAGTATAGATATTCGTTAGAGAATGAGGACACTGAGCATGACCACCTCGAGTAGTTATAAGAAAGTACCTTCTCGTCGATGACTGACTCAATGCTATAGTGGTGTGTCTGATTCTTTGACCTAAGGTGCATCGATAGTTCACCTTAAGGGTGTTACAGTTTGGCTATACCATAACTCGATCTTCTAGCCATTCAGAATTTTGAGGTGTATGCTGGCCATAGCATGTTTATTGTAGGAATTGGATTGCACCAATAGGAGATCTATCTACCTCGGTAGATGAGGAGTAGCCCTATGATAATCATGAGACTGAGTCCATAAGCCCTTGGCTATGGCAGTGTGAATATGATAGAAAGAGTTTTTATTATGGTTTCACATAGGACTCGAATCGAATGATCAATTCATATGACTGATATTGGGTTTGACGAGTTCATCTTAACCCTAATCCAATCGGAGCTCAAGATAGAAGAACACAATCACACAGGTAGCTGCATCGAGAGGTTCACCTTCAGTTCTGATGGATTGCCACCATATACTGCTAGGTGTCACTGGTAGATTTTGGAAAGCAATTAGAATAATTTAGATGATCGATCATTTTAATTATATGAATCAGAAAAGTTCTGGTCCATCGAAAGATATTTTGATGATGTCGATGATAGAGATCATGACATATCTTATTACCATACGGAACTGAACCTGACTGGGTCACACAAATATGGTTTTGGGTTTGGATGTCATTAATTAGACTAACCAAGTTCAATTGATTTGGATTAGATGCGATTAGATTCAAGAAAATCGTGCTAGCACACGATTAAGCCTAACATTCTCTATTTTGTAATCACTTAGGTTCATCTCGACTGAGCCAAATTTATTTGGGCTCACTCAGAAATCTTATCTTAGTCTGACTGAAGTTTGTCCAGATTAGAAAAGGATTGTCTTAATTTATTATATGAATTTAAGATAACACCTGCTAATTTCTATCACCTGCTAATTCCTATTTTTGGACATAGGTCAACTGTTGACCCTAGACACCTGGACATGGGGCCATGTGTCATGCACCTATAGGAGAGCATCTGGTGCTCTTGTCCCCCTACAAAATGATACAAGAGAGTGGGTGCATGCCACCCTAGGCATGCACCCCATGTGGATAAGAGATGGAGTCCCATACATATGGGACTCCAGGGTGTTTTGATAGGTTTAAACACCTAGGCGCCAAATAGATTGGGTTTATCCAGTTTAGGCACCACCTATGTGGATTTTAAAGGGGCTTTCACCTAATTGGATCAGATGACATCATTCCACTAATCAAATTTAGATCTGATTGAATGAAGGCCTCTGATTGGCTGGGATGATATGGCATTGCATGGCACAGCAGGGTCTATTTAAACCCTATCTGTGCCTAGGGTTTGTGTGCTTCTCTCATTCTCTATGCCACAAGGCTGCTCACATATATTCCATGCCATCTTCTAATCCTCTCTTTCTCCTCTCCACATCCAAGTAGTTGGGCATAGGTTCAAGTGCGATCCGAGGAAGAAAGGTGCCCAGATCAGGAAGAAGACAGCACTACTGAAAGAGACGACCGCTGCCTCTTCAAAAGAGTTTTGAAGAACTTCAAGATCAGATTCAGATTTGATTTTTGAAGAGTAGATTTAGAAGGAGAAAACCTTCAGATCCTGCCTAAGTAGATACCGGTAGAAGCTAGGTGCTTGCATAGCTCCCTCTAGAATCTCAAGACAGATCAGAATCATCATAGGATAATTTGATTATCCAAATACAATGTATGAAATTAAATTAGATTTAATTTTATTTTTGATCTTAATATCAGGTCTTAAAGGATTAGATCCAAGATGTCTCAGATCTAATTATGATCTAAAAAAAAAAAAAATTAAAATATTTCTTCAGATCTAATCAGATATGAAAGATCCTGTGCTGGAAAATAAGATTTTTTCTTCACAAAGTTCACATCTCCTTACCCTTCATTGACCAAATCCTAGAATGATTAGCTGGCCAATAATATTTTTGCTTTCTAGATGGATACTTAGGATATAATCAGATAGCAATCTTCATAGGAGATTTGGAAAAAACCACCTTTACATGTCCCTAGGGAACCTTTACTTTCTATAGAATATCTTTCGAATTTTGTAATGCACCTACGACCTTTCAAAGGTGCATGATGTCAATATTTTTAGACATAATAGAAGATTTTTTGAAAATATTCATCGATGATTTTTTCGTCTTTGAGGAATCTTTTGAGAGTTGCCTCAACAATTTGAAGAAAATATTAAAACAATGTATTGCGGCTAATATAGTTTTAAGCTAGGAAAAAAGTCATTTCATGGTACGAGAGGGGATCATTTTAGGGCATATAGTATCTAAGAGAGGGATTGAGGTTGATAGAGTAAAAGTTGAACTAATTTCTAAACTACCTCCATCCACTTTTGTCAAGCAAATTCGATCTTTTCTTGACCATGTAGGATTCTATTGTCGCTTCATCAAAGACTTTTCTAAGATTTTTCATCCTTTGTGTAATCTACTTGCTAAGGATATTTCTTTTAACCTTGATGAAAATTATCTTAAAGCTTATGAATTCTTAAGAGAGGCTGTGGCCAAAGCCCCAATCATCCAACTTGCAGACTGGTTACTATCTTTTGAAATTATATACGATGCTTCAGACTTTGCCATAGGAGCTATCTTAGGCCAAAGGGTAAATAAATGTCTCATAGTGATTTATTATGCCAGTAGAACTTGAATAAAGCACAAATGAATTATACCATAACTAAAAAAGAGTTTCTAGTTGTAGTATTTGCCCTAGAAAAGTTTAGATCATATCTGTTAGGAAAGATCATGATTTATTTGGATCATTCAGCTTTGAGATACCTACTCTCAAAGAAAGATACTAAACCAAAATTGATTAGATGGATCTTATTACTACAAGAATTTGATATTGAAATTTGAGACAAGAAGGGATCTAAAAATGTTGTAGCAGACCATCTATCTAGGATCCTAGTTAAAGATAATAAACCTGCATCATTGGAGAATCTTTCTCAGATGAACAACTATTAGTAGTTTCACATGAAGCTCCTTGGTTTGTAGACATTGTCAATTACTTAGCTGTAGGATAAATTTCTGATAGCTGGTCTAAGAATGAAAATGATAGATTCTTTGCTCAAATCAAATATTATTTTTGAAAAGATCTTGAACTTTTTTAAATTTGCGCTGATCAAATTATTCATAGATGTGTTCCAGAGTTTGAATAATTGAGTATCTTATAATTTTGTCATACTCTTGCTTGCGAAGGATATTTTTCTGATCGAAAAACTATGGCCAAAGTATTGCAAAGTGGTTTTTACTAGCCTACATTATTTAAAGGTGCCTATACTTTTAGCTAGGAATGTCTTAAGTGTCAATCCTTAGGAAACATTTCAAAGAAAGACATGATGTCTTTGAACCCCATCCTGATAGTTAAAATTTTTAATGTTGGGGAATTGATTTCATGGAACTCTTTCCACCCTCCAATGGATTTGAATATATTTTGATGGTTGTTGATTATGTTTCTAAATGGATTGAAGCAATGGCAACATGAACCAATGATCATAATGTAGTCTTAAAATTTATTCAAAAAAATATCTTTTCTAGGTTCGGATTTTCATGTACTATCATTAGCGATGGAGGTATCCACTTCACATGCTACCAATTTCGAGCGCTACTATAAAAATATGGGATGACACATAAGATAGCTACACCATACCATCCGCAAATAAGTGGATGCCTTTTGGATCTCTGCATCTAAGCTTAGTAACACATAAGATAGCTACACCATACTAATAGGGAAATTAAGAACATCCTACAAAAGGCTAATAGGACCGATCATAAATATTGGTTAGATCGATTAGATGATGCATTACGGGTCTATAGAATAGCTTATAAAACCCCTATTGGAATGTCTCCCTATAGATTAATATATGAAAAAGCCTGTCATCTCCTAATAGAACTTGAACATAAAGTGTATTGGGCAATAAAGTAATTAAATTTTAATTTAAATCAAGCTGGTTCCAACCAGATGTTACAATAGAGTGAATTAGATGAATTAAGATGAGAAACTTATGAAAATTCAAAAATTTATAAAGAAAAAATAAAAGCATTTCATGATAAATATATTTTGAGAAAAATCTTTAAGTTAAATCAACAAGTCTGATTATTTAACTTAAGTCTTTGATTTTTTTTCAAAAAATTAAAATGTAGATGGGATGGATCTTACATAGTCAATCAAGTATTTCCACATGGTACAATTTAACATTATGATCCTAGATTTGGGAATTTCTTTAACATAAATGGTTAAAGGCTTAAACCATATATATTTGAAGGGATATCACTTAATCGAACCATTGACCGAGAGACATTAACAGACCCATAATGAACCAAGCTACATTGTGTCTGGCTGAAGATGGTAAACTTAGTACTTGTTGGGAGGCAATCCAATATTTCTTATAACTAATTTATTCTTATTTAGTTTATTCTTTTTTTAGGTTAGGTGGCTAGGCTAGAAGGAAAATCAAAACATCAAAATCCATACTGGACAAATAACATAATGAGTCAGATGTATTCTTTCCTATTCTTTATTGCACCCTTTTATTTTTTTTTTCCTATTAAGGATAATGTCGATTAAGTTAGAGGATAAAGAAAAGAAATTTTTTAATTTTTCTCTATTGAAAAATTTATTAAAAATTATTTAAAAATTTTGAAAATATTTTTAAAAATTTAAAAAAAAATTAAATAAACCATATTTCAAGAAAGAAAATCTTGAGCAAAATAGACTAAAAAAATAATAAAGTTAGAAAGTATTTGCTAATGACTATAGCGAGTCAAGAAGTAGATTAGTTGGTCAGACTTTTAATAGCCTATTTAGGTCATTTAAAAGCTAACAGTACTTCCAATCGCACATACACACTAACAAGATAAAGTAGGTATTGATTATAAGACCAACTAAAGATTCAATCATCACTAAAAATTAGTGCTTAATATATATCCTTATTAAAAAAACTTGAATTTAAGGAAAAAGCTATTTGCCTAAAATAAAAGTGCAAAACACAAAGTATATATAGATTGTCCTAAGTTTAGTAACTGGATCTCTACATCTAAGTCAAGTATGATGGTTCATGTCAAACGATAGAGGGAATGCCAGGATACTCAATACTCTTTTAAAAAAAATAGAAAAAGAGACAGTGTGAAAGCTATCTTAGTTCATGCACTTAACTTGGGAGTATATAAAAAATTAACCAAAATAGATGATAAAAGAGGATACGTTTGTTCTTTAAACTAACACCCAAAGGCTAAGTTGGTCTTCACAAATATAAGTGCTAGAGATCTTTAAATAAACTCTAAGAAAGTTTTTTATTATACTAACCATAAAATTTTCTTTTGAAACTCAATACTTAGTGATACTGGCTAAACTTTTGATCTTCAATCTTAGAGCTATTTTATGAAAAAGGATCTTAATAAAACATGGTGATTAATCAATACTAATATTGCATTACTAAGAGACTAGCAATGAATAAGTTGGGGGGTGGAATAAGTATCACATTTATTTATAAAAATATTAATTTATAAATTAATTTATTTTTATTTTTAAAAGTTAATATTTTTATTTACTTTTTTATTAAAAAATAATTATTAATAAAAAGAGCTCATTTTTCTAGTTAAAATGAAGCAAATTTGGAGAAAATCTAATATAAAATGATTCTGATATGATGACTAAAAGAAAAGAGGTAAAAAAAAATTAAATTAAATTAGAAAAGAAAATTGGCTCAACCAGTTCATCCAAACTCGCAACCCACCCACCTTCAGTAGCTGGGCCAAATTATAGACTACCTGCTTGATCCAACTAACGTCAAAACACACGCAACCCACACTGGACTAGGATGTAAGGGCATTTTAGTCATTTTGCAGGCAAAAAGAGTGATGATTGGTTGCAGTCGTCATGGTGCTTGGTCCATAGCAGTCCACTAGCCCTCATTTGCACCATCTGATGGTCCAGCTCTCTCCAAGTGGTGATCAAACGGTCAGGGATGTTACCTACTTTGATTCAAAAGCTTCCAGCACCTATTGCACCATCCGATGATTCACAAACTTTTCGATCACCATCCAATGGCAACAGAGCTTCCAAATCATGATCGGATGGCTGATGAAAGCCATTAACTTGATACAATCTCTCTGAGCACAATCTAATGGCTAGATCTTCTCCATCAAGCATAATCGGACAGCCAGAAGCCAATCCAATTTGATCTAGAACGACAATAAGGGTTTTTGGTGATTTTTTGAGCCATTGGAACCTCATTCGATGGCCAACATGATTTAGACACTATTTTAATTCCATTATCACCTAGATTCCTCTTCACATGAGGTTCTACATGTTGCTTTAGTCTCATATCGACTGATAGCAAAGATCCCTCCTCTTTAGCACCAATTTAATGGTCCCTAGGCCTCCAGAATTGAAGCATCTGATCTGAGAGAAGCCTTGGTACAGGGTAGAAGCCGAGCTATGGGTTAAAGGCTGCTTCGAAGGTAGATGGTGTCGAGAGAAGAGCGAGCTTCTACACCATCTCTGCCAATGCCGATCCAAGATCAGAGATCATTATTCTATTTTATTTATTTTTTTCTTTTTAATTTTTATATTTAAATTCTAAAATTTTAATTAATAAAAATTTATTTTTATAAATTTTAATTTTTTACTTTTTTAATTTTACTTTTTATTGCAAGTAGATGCTAAGATCTAACTAGTAGATCTTAGTACCAAGTTTAAATTTCTGCATCTTTTAATTTTGCTTTTTTCAATTTTATTTTTGAATTTAATTTCATTTTAAAAATCTTTCTTTTTTTCTTTTTAAAAATCAAAGATTTCAAATCTAAAACACTACCTTCCCTGTGGATTCGACCCGACTCACTACTATCTACGCATTTTCAATGATTTTAAAGAAGTCGGATTAAACTGATAAACACGGTGTCTTAACGACAACATCGCGTTCCTATCAAGTTTTTTGGCGCCGTTGCCGGGGAAGGCATAAAAATTTAAAAATTTCTTTGATTTTTTTGTAAATTTTTTTTTTAATATTGCTTACTAATTTTTTTTATTTATTTTAAAGAAAAAAAAGAAAAAGAACAAAAAAAATGAAGAGAAGCATCCAATTTGTTTGGTGAGATCAATCCTAACCCTAGTTCTCTTTTCTTTTTATTTATTTATTTATTTATTTTATTTTTAAATTAATTTTAAAAAAATATTCCATTTAAACCTAATTAAAAGCCTCATGATAAGATTAGAAATCCTAACTGTTTAGAGAGCATGCATCATATTAGTTTTATTTTTATTTTTATTTTTATTTTTGGTGATTGCTGGAGGCAAGGTAAGCCTTTCAGAATTCAATTAGTTGCATGCATCTAGTTTAAATTGCATAGAACCCTTTGATTGAAATTTTTTTTTGCATTTATCATATTAAATCAAATTAAGGGCACAACCCAATTAAACAAGATAAGGTGGGGATTTGATCACCACCCTTCCTTAGCCCACAAACAACCAACCAGCATCCTGCATTGACCTAAGCCTTTAATTTTAAAATCAATTAGACATCAACCCTAGGAACTCGAGCTCAATAGGATAAGGAATCCTAAGAGTTGAACCGGGTTAGGATAAGTCAATTTGACTGGTGTCTAGGAAAGTGGTTCAGGGACGATTGGGCCCGAAGGAAGGTGGTTTCTAATTGGTTCCGTTCGCTTACCTGGCCAAGCACAATTGGTGTCTAAGGCAAGCAACGGGGGGACTCCCACCGACCTTACACTTACCTGGCTAGTTGATTGGCTAATCCTACACTTGGAGGGCTTGAAGGTGACCTTGGCAGTTAGGAGCTGTCTAGATCTAGGATAACCCTTAGTCAGGATTGATTGACCAACTTGATTGCTAACCAACATCAAACCTAATTAAACCTAATTCTTCTCTCTCTCCTTTAGATTAGAGAAATTTCCTCATGGGTATAACATAAGATACCGAAATTATAACAATTAGACATTATTTAGAAAGCTGAACAGAATGGATGACGATTAAAAGGCAAAATAATCTCAGAAATAGACATGGAAAAATAACTATAAGAAATAGATTTAATGAAAAGATAGAGGGCTTTAAGGCAAGGCTGGTGGCTAAAGTGTTGAGAAAAATGCCTTAAAAGTTAACCCACAACAATCCAGAAGGAAGTCCATGATGAGAAGGATAGGCCAACACAATAGGAGGAGGCCCAACCCGCACCAAGGCACAGCCCATAGCAGGCAATGACCCACAAGCACATAGCTTATAGTTGGGCATGGCCCAGTGCCCATGCGGCTCATCATGCACTACATGGTGCAGGGGTGAGGGGCACGGTCCACCCATATGATAGCATAGTCTACAATGCCTGACATGGTCCATGTGCCACTTGTGGACCACTTAAGGGTTCATGGGCAAATTACGGGATCTATAGAAGATTTTTGGCTCTAATCTTGTGTGAGTAAATGATCAGGTGCTTGCGAAAGCTTGCAGGTGAGATCCAATGGTCCAGATCTCATTTGGGTCCTATTAGGAGACTTAAACTAGTTTGGGATTGGATTGGACTTAGATTAATGAAGGCTTTAAAAGGCCCTATGGGTAGCAGAACAAAGAACTGCAGTGATTCGGTAGAATATCTATGGGCAACAGTAGATCATGGAGAGATACCGACAGACAGCAAAAGCAAGGGTACATCGGGCAAACTATCAGGGAGCCATCAAAACTATAAAGGGTTTCCTTCAAAGAGAGAGAGAGAGAGAGAGAGAGAGCTTTATGAGGGAGAGTGCTTTTTATTGAGAGAGAGGATTGATGTATAAGAGTTGAGGATGTGATCTTCTCTTATAAATTTTTTCTTTTCTTATAGTGAAGTTTGCATGCCCATTGGAGGCAAGCCTTGGATTAATCCACATATTTTAATTATATTCTTTATTATTTATCTCTTCTTTCTTTCTGTTGTAGTATCAATATCATCACTGACATTTTGATTCTAGACTTGGGGGATCCGTATTTTGTATGAGGAATCTTTCTAAGAGGTGATGCTAAAGTAAGTGATATCATGATATTTGATATCAAAGACAAATTGTTGAGATTGCAATGGTGTTGATCAAGATCAAAGAAGATGGAGAAGATAGGCTCAATCAAGATGGAATTCAACTGGCATGATGGAAAGAAAAATTTCTCCCTCTAACAAGCAAGGGTGAAGGATGTGCTCATCCAACAAGGATTGATTGATGCTCTCTTATGCGAGAAAAAGCTGGCTACCATGGAGGTGGAAGATTGGAGGCGGCTCCAGATGTAGATGGTGCATATGATCTATTTATATTTGGTGGATGATATGGTGATCCATGTACTTAGTAAGACTTCTCCAGAGGCAATGTGGTCAAAGCTTGAGAAGATGTACATGGTGAAGGCATTCACCAATACTCTCTTTCTTTAGAAGTAGTTTTACCAGTTGTAGATGAGCAAGGGATAGAGCATGCACGAACATCTCAGCAACTTTTAGAAGATCCTCACCAATCTCCTTAGTGTTAGTAAAAAGGTTGAGGAGAAGATAAAAGCATTAGTCTTACTTTCATCATTTCTTTCTTCTTTTGAGTTTTTGGTGACTGCTCTTTTTATGAAAAAGAGCACTATCAAGATGGAATAGATAAGTTTTATATTTTTCTAGAATAAGATTCTTAGATGGAAGAACCAAGCCTCGAGTTCATATGGTGACTCAGCAATGACGGTGACTGAAGATGGTGGTGGTAGAAGAAATGGCAGAGGATCGTGAAGTGGGTGGTCTAAGTCCAAGATGTGGGATTTTAGCAAGATCAGGTGCTAACCGTGTGATGAGTTGGGGCATCATGTCAAAGATTGCCCATAGCTAAAAGATCGGATGAAAGCTATAGTGGCAGCAGTCCAAGATAGTGATAGTGATGAGATTGATGATATACTTATGATCTCAGATGAGGTATCTACTTCTTTTCAATAGTGAATCTTAGATTCTATATTTTTTCACCATATTTATTGCAAATAGAAGCTATTTGACTCCCCAGATTAGCAATGAGGGCATTATACATTTATCGAATGGATCAAGCTGTGTGATCAAAAATATCAGGATCGTCAGCTTTCAGGTATATCATGATGGAGCAGTGAGGAAATTAGGTGAGATCTGATATATACCCAATTTTAGAAGAAATCTAATTTCACTGAGTAGATTGGATTCAAGCAGCTATATGTGGGGAACTGGTGATGGATTCCTAAAGATCATGCATGGCTAAGAAGAAAATAGTATGAAAGACATTACCTCTTGCTAGAGAGCTAGCACGAGATAGAGCTTCATATGCCAGTAGGAGTTTAGCACGAGGTGGAGCTCCAGGAGTAGGTGGATTCGCAATGTCATAAGATAAAATTTCTATTGTCTCAAAAGGCTACCCCGAGCAGGTCCTAGGTTAAGTAGGTCACAGCATATGACAAAGATGGGATCAAGCAGCCTGGCTGAACTTCTAAGTTTGTCGATCCATGAGTTGATAGGTATTTGCCATAGGACATGAGGAAAGATCTACGAGATCATCAAGAAGCTCTCAGAGTTAGGTGGAGGCCAAATATTGAGTCAAGATGAAAATTATTGAGAAACATGCCTCAAAATTTGATCCACAATAGCCTAGAAGGAAGTTCATGATGAGGATAGCCCAGCACCATGGGAGGAGGCCCGGCCCATACCAAGGCATAACCCATAGGCATGAGGCCTACAACTGGGCATAGCCCAGTGCACGGGTGCTGCCCAGTGCATGTGGGCGTAGCCTAGGTGCATGCCCACATGGCTCATCGTGCACCGCATGGTGTAGGAAAGAGGGGCATGATCCATGTGCCCATTAGCATCGTCCACCCATGCAATACGCAGTCTATGATGCCTGATGCAGTCCACGCACCACCTGTGGACCGCTTAAAGGGTTCATAGGCAAATTATGGGGACTACAAGAGGTTCTGGCTCTGATCTTGTGTGAGTGCATGATTAGGATGTTGTGGAGGCTTGTAGGTGAGATCCAATGGTCTAGGATCTTGTTTGGATCCTGTTAGAAGATCTAAATTGATTTGGACATGGATTGGACTTAGATTGAAGGCATTAAAAGGCCCTGTGGGCAGCAGAATAGAGAAATATGGTAGTTCAGCAGAATACCTATGGTTAGTAGCAGACCATGGAGAGGTACCAATAAACAATAGAAGCAGGGATGCTTTGGACAGACTGTTATATAGTGGTCAGAGCTATCGAGGGTCTCTTAGAGGGACAGAGCTTTATGAGGAAGAGTGCTTCTTGTTAAGAGAGAGGGATTGATGTATGAGAGTTGAGGGTGTGATCTTCTCTTGTAAATTTTTTTTCTCATAATAAAGTTTGCATGCCCAATGAAGACAAGCCTTGGCTTTATCCACATATTTTGATTGTATTCTTTTTTATTTATTTCTTCTTTCTTTCTATTAGGGTATTAACATCGTCATCGGTATTTTGATCCTAGACTTAGAGGATTTGTATTCCTCATAAGGGGTCTTCCCAAGAGATAGTGCTAGGGAAAGTGGTATCATGATTGTCAGTGTAGAAAATGGTACTGACATCGAAGTTTGCTGGAGCTGGTGAAGATGAGGTCGTTGAAAAGATCTGCAAGGCAAAATCTAGACCGAAGGTGGGTGGCTCTAGCAGGATCCTCTGACGGTCAAGTTAGTTCTTCGACCAATAAGGATGAAAACTTAGAAAAATTAAGAGCAAAGAGGAGAGATTAAGGAAAAATATAATGAGAGGATCCCTTATATCGGTGGAGCCTATAATAGAATGAAAATGGTAGCCATAACAGAATATTAGTGGGTCACTCAGACCATGTGGAGTTTATTATGGAGAGTGAACTGTCATTTATCGTGACTTATAGATGGTTGAGTTTCATTTGTCGGAGTTTGGATGCAACTTCTATACTTTTTAGCAGGCTACATGTTGGGATAAAGAACTGAGAGCTAGGTGGGCCAAACTTGTATATCTTGTGAGTGGCAGATGGTAGATCAGGCACTTGGTTGGGATCCATTGGTGCTGTTTTTAATAGCTTTGAGAAGTTTGGCCGACCTTGAGGAGTTTGTCTATCTTTGAAGTTGGCCAAAGATTAATGTGAGCTTCAGGCTGAGGCCAGAGAGGAGAATACTAAACTCGTCAGATTCTCTAAAAGAGTTCAGCTAGGGTAGGATATGATGAGGGAAACTCGACTAGGCAAGGTCCCTTCTGTAAAATCAATATGTTGTATGCCATAAAGAAATTCGACCACACAATGGTTCTGCCATGGACGAAATTAGTGAATGTTAAGGTTCAATCTTTGACTGGACTCTACTGTCATCAGGATCGGAGTCAGTCATCATGCCCTTTGCTGTTCAAGTTTGATCAGAAAGAATTCATCATGCCCTGAAGGAGTTTGGCAATTGCTAAGAAAGAGGGAATTGTTTCCACTAAGAAGTTCATCTAGCATACTTAGCTTGAAGATAAATCTCCTTTGAGCTAAACTAGTTCAATTAAAGTTCAGCCATAACTATAGCAAGATAGGATGAAATCATATCAAGTTCGGTCATCCTATTGGACTTTGGCTTGGGTTATTTTATCCCCAACACTTATCCCCCTACTCCTTAGTTCGAAGATCGAATGAAGGGAGTACCAAAATAACAGTTACCGAAGACCTCTATTGTTTCTCACCTCAGAAGGTGAAAAATTTTGGTCTGTTCAACTGGCACCAAAGCTTACTTAATGACTGAATGATTTAAAACAACCGCAACACTCGAATTTTTTTATGGTGTGGTGCTCTAAGTACGGCATCATTATTGCCTTGTCAGACGTCAGTTGTGAGTGGGACACATGGCAAGTGGGGGATGGCTAGAGAGGATCGGCAATCATAACCTCCTAGACATTTTTCGACTATTTAAGCCCTCCCCCCCCCTCCCTCCCCCCAACTTCCTTCCTCTACCTAGCTCTTCCTTCCTTCTTCCGTCTCCTTCATCTACTCCAGGCATTCCATTCTCCTTTCACTAGTACTTCTCCGACCGCCAATGCCTTTTCCGTCAGCCTCCTTCTCTTTTGATTGCTTTCTCAAATCCTCAGACCAGTTTAGGTTAGTCTCCCAATCCCTATCTTCTTATTTCTTTGCTTTTCTTCAATTTTTACTTTCTCAACTTCTCTATAAGGGCTCCTTGTTCCTTTCGGGTTCTTTGCAAGATTTTACAACCTTTTTCTTCTAATTTTTTGAGTATTTTTCTAGTTAGGTTTGATCCAAATATCTTTCGAAGTATCTTGGTCCTCTAGGTCTAGGAGTCTGGCTCACCCAAACTTGCCTGATCCTAGTCTTAGGAAAACCGTCGAACCAATTATGACACCTCGAACGACCTTCCTTCTCGAGACCATTCCCTGCTGCTTAAATCCTGAAGACCTTTCTTTCATGAGGATCTAGTATGAAATTTCTCCTAAATACGAACTGAAGCTTTTCGGGCCGAGCGGCCGAGCTTGTGCTCCTCCCCTAGGTTGCTTTTATTTGTATACTAAGGCTCTTCGTGCTGGGTTCCAACTTTTGATCCACCCTTTTATTATAGTCTTTTTTCAATTTTTAAATATCTCCTTCGCCTCAATAGCTCCAAACTCATTTAGAATTATTGTAGGTTTTCTATCTCTTTACATATCAACCAAAGTCCATCCATCGATTTTCTTATTTCATAATTACTTTGCTTTCAAGTGTCATCCTACTGCCAAGGATTGGTGATATCTGTCCTCCTAGTTCAGCAAGAAGGGATTGCTCAAGAGTGCTCCTTCTTCCATTCACAACTGAAAGAAAAAAAATTTTTATATCTCCTATCCTTTGTTAGAACTAGGGCTTCCTCCTTGGGGGCAGTTGAGAGACTCCATTCATCGAGCTCCTAGACTGAAAAGAGAGGACCTCGACTCAGCCAATAAATTATGAAACTACCAAGCTTCTTTACTATCCAACTTATTAGAAGCCCAAACATTATTCAATCTTGGCTTAAGTCCACTCAACCCGGCAAGTATATTTTTATATTTTGCTAGCCATGTTTTACTCTTTCTTCTGATCTTAGTTTCTTTTACTATTGCAGAAATGACTCCGAAGGAGCTAAACCAATTGTCTCAAAAAATTAAAACCCTTAAGAGGAAGGACGGTTCTTCAGGAGAGCCATCAAAGCGAACAAGGGTTGAAGATCTAAGTTTGATCATGCCGACTCAAGCCGAACCTGCTCCTGCAACTGTAGCAGCTCCAAGCTCGACGTCGCCTAATGATGCAACTACCTCCACACCTCCTGAGCAAGGAAGGCTAGCAAAGAAGAAAAAGACTGCCACTAAAAGAGTTAGGAGAGTCGGGGGGTCTAGTGGTGAGAGCACTAATCGAGAGCAAGGCTTCCTGGACAACTAGGAGATCGTCCAGCCTTTGATGGAAGGGTGCATCCTTCCACATATTTTTGAGAAAAAGATTTGTATGGATGATGAGGAAAGAATTAGGGAATCCTTTGCAGCTTTTCTCGAGGTAATTAATTTCTTCCTTGTGCCAAGTTGAATACCAGCAAACCTTGAGGTCATAATTTGTATCTTGTTATTTGTAGCTGGGGCATTATTTATATGCCCATGCAAAATCAACAAACCTTCAAAAGGCCGAGGCTTCAAAAGCCATCCAGGAGGCCTAAGTGAAGGTTGAGCACCTGATGAAAGCTCACTCAGCCGAAGTCAAGCACCTCCACGAGGAACTTCAGTAAAAGAAGCAAAAACAAGCAAAAACAAGCAAAATTGAAGGCCATCTTAACTTTGGAGGAGGATAAGTGGAAAAAGGCTAAGGAGGAGGTTGGTGCAGAGAAGAAGCGGGCTGTCGAGGCCTTCAAGTCCTCTAAAGTAATGGAGGACATCAAGATTGTCTTCATCCAAAAACCCTTTCTCAAAGGGTTTAAGGTCTACCGAGGGAGGATGGCCGAAAGGTTTCCCAAGCTTGACCTCAGTTTCCTGATGAGGGAGTCCGATGATGACGAAGCTGGGCCTTCTACTGCCACCACCAATTTACCTTCTGCCGAGCTTTCTGCTACAACTTTCGAGCCTTCCTAAGAGCTTGAGACTACTGAAACTGTGTCGAGCTTGTCCAATGTTCCTCCTCCTGAGGTTGGAGGCTTTCCATAATTGTACTCTTTTTTCTTATTTATCTATTCCTATATTCAGAGTATTTTTCGTAATGAAAATGAACATTTTTTGTCATACCATTATGTCATGATGTTTTTATGCATTAACGCAGTCTTCCATCAACGCTGAACCTCTGCCTCAAGGGATTTCCTTGAAGGCTGTTAATAAGAAATTAAGAAAAGAAGTTCACCATCTTAATAGAAAACTAAAGAAAGTTGAGGACGAGCTTCAAAAATTTTAAAAAAAATTATGCTAAGGCTACTATTGAAATAAATTGTCTTCGCCAATCCTCCAAGCAGTTCTTCAAAGAATATACTGCCAAGAAAAATCATCTGAGTGAAGAACTTGCGGAAACCAAGAAGCGCACCAGTGAGAAATCCTAAACCTGACAGCTAAGATTTGTTCTCTTGAGGCCAAACTTCATGAGGCAAAAGAGAAGATTGGCCGGCTGGAGAGAGGTTCGACCTGGAGCCAAAGTAAGGTAGAGTATGGATAGGACTGGTCAAAAAAGTTTTTTGACCTTCAAAAATAACTGTGTGATGCTGAGATCGCATATGATACTTATCAAATCGACTGGTGTGGGCAAATTGAAGACCTAAAGAAGAATATCCATTTAAGAATATCAAATCGCATATAGATATCTTTCTCAAGATATCCATTTAAGAATATCATTTTCACATCCATTTGCCATATTTCATAATCAAAATAGGCTACAACAGCAAGTAATGCACGGACGGATTTAAACATAGCTACTAGTGAAAAGGTATCCTGATAGTCAATGCCTTCACGTTGACTATACCCTTTTGCCATTAATCTAGCTTTGAATGTCTCCACATTTTTATCTACACTAATCTTTCTCCTATAGATCCATTTACAGCCAATAGGTACTATACCCTCTGGTGGATCTACCAAGATCCAGACTTGGTTTGAGTGCATCGAGTCAATTTTTGACTTCATTGCCTCTAACCATTTCTCGTAGTCGATATCCGATATTGCCTCGTTATAGATTTTGGGATCACCATGAACCCCATTACCTATGAAGAATATTTCTTCTATTTTCTCTGAAATAGTACCTAAGTACCTTTCAGGGGGATGGAAAACTCTTTCCGATCTACAAGGTGGAGGAGAAAGTGATTGTATTGGCTCAACCTGATTTGGTTCCATTTGATCCTTAGCTTGTTGCTCTTGTGAGACTTTCTCATCAAGCTTGATCTGCTTTCCAATACCACTATCTTGAATAAACTATTTTTAAAAAAAGATGGCATGTCGACTCACTATCACATTGTGATCTTCTAGAATGTAGAAATAATATCCTAATGATTCTTTAGGATATCCTTGTTAGATATGAGTATCCTAGAAGCCAGAATTGGCTGACACTTATAATACACTTCTAAGGGCAAAATTATAATTTTGACTATAAATAATAAAATAGATTATTTTCTATCACATAAGTGTATTTAGTATCTGTGATACATCCCTTGAGTTAATGGTAATGATAATTCATATTTTTAAGAGTTGAAAATTTAAGACATGAATTTTCATTTATTAACTCATAAAATACTCCTGATCGTAGAATCATCATGAGGATGGTGATTGATCCGGAAGGTTAGTGTACAATCGCTTCATTATAGTAGATGAGTCTTGACTCTACGGTGTGGAGACACCAAAGCGAGAGTATAGGTACTCGTTAGAGAACGAGGGCATTGAGCGTGACCACCTCGAGTAGTCATAAGAAAGTCTACCTTCTCATCGATGACTGACTCGATGCTACAGTGGTGTGTCTGGTTCTTTGACCTGAGGTGCATCGATAGTTCACCTTGAGGGTGTTATAGTTTGACTACACCATGACTCGGTCTCCTAGCCATTTAAAATCCTGAGGTGTATGTTGGCTATAGCATGTTCATTGTAGGAATTGGATTGCACCAAGATGGAATCTATCTACCTCGGTGGATGAGGAGCAGCCCTATGATGATCATGAGAATCAAGTCCATAAGCCCATGGCCATGGCAGAGAGTGAAATAATAGAAAGAGTTTCTATTAAGGTTTTCACATCGGACTTGAATCGAATGATTAAATCATATGATAGAAATTAGGGTTTGATGAGTTCACCTTAACCCTAATCTGATCGGAGCTCAAGATAGAAGAACTTAATCACACAAGTAGCTGCACCGAGAGGTTCATTTTTAGTTTTGATGGGTTGCCACCATATACTGCTAGGTATCACTGGTGGATTTTGGGAGCAATTAGAATGATTTAGATGATCGATCATTCTAAGTTATCTGAATCAGAAGAGTTCTGATCCATCGAAAGGAGTTTCGATGATGTCAATGATGGAGATCACGACATGTCCCATTATCATATAGAACTGAACCTAATTGGGTCACACAAACAAGAATTTGGATCTGGATATTATCAATTGGACTAATCCACTTCAATTAATTTGAATGAGATTCAATTAGGTTCAAGGAAATCATGCTTGCACATGATTGAGCCTAATGTTCTCCTTTTTCTGTCATAAAAGTTGTCTTGACTGAGCCAAATGAGTTTGTGCTCACTCAAGTACCTTTACCTAGTTTGACTGAAGCTTATCCAAGTTAGAAAAGGATTGTCTTAATTTATGAGATAAATTTGAGACAATACCTATCATTTTTTGTTACCTACTAATTCTTATACTTTGACTTGGTCAAACATTGACCTTTGACCCTTGGACATCTGTCCATATGTCATGCACTTATTGGAGAGTAGATAGGGGCTTGTCCCCTCTCTGGAAATTAAAAAAAAGGGGGTGCACACCTAGGATGGCGTGCGCCCATGGATAGGGATGCTAGAGTCCCATACAGATGGGACTCCAGATTGCTTCTTGGTTTCTACTTAGGTGGCCCTTGGGTATCTACTTTGATCAGTCTTAGATGCCATCTAAGAATGAACCTATGGGTCTCTCATCTGATTGGATCAGGTGATGTCATCCCATCAATTAGATTTAGATCTGATTATACGAAGCAACGTGATTGGTCGGGGTGATGCAACACTGTATGGCGCAGTAAAGTGAATAAAAAGACCCTATCTGCGCCCACTTTTGAGAACCTCTCTTACAAGCCACGCCCAAGGCTGCCCCTCTCCCTTCTCCATGCCACCATCTGACCCTCTCTCTCCTCTCCATGCCCAAGGAAGTTAGGCCTTTAGATTAGTGCGAGTCAGGCAAGGAAAGATTGACGAAAAAGGAAGAAGGCAGCACAGCTGTAGAGATGATGGGTGATCTTCAGAAGAAGTTTTGAAGATTCTCTAAATCAAATCTAGATCTAATTTTTGGAGAAAAAAAGAGAAGGAGAAGATCTCCAGATCCAGCCTGAGTGAATATTGGTAGAGGCCAGGCGCTTGCGTAGCTAGATCCAGAACCTCAGGGCTTCGGTAGGATCATCAATGGGTAATCAGATTACCTAGAATCAAGATAAAATTAATTTAGAATTTAATTTAGTTTTATTTTTTTATTATTCAGATCATAAAATTAGATCTGAAAAGTCTTAGATCTGATTAGATCTAAGAGGTGATTTTTGAAATATGCCTCTCGATTCAATCAAATCTGAATGAACCTGACCCAAAAAATCAGGATTTCCCTTCAACTGGTATCAGAGCCAGGTTCTTATAATTTTTTTTTAGATCTGATTTAATCTAATTAATTAATGATTTTAGATATCACATAAGATGTGATTAGATCTAAAATTAGAAAAATAAAAAATTAAAATTAATTAATCTAGATCTAATATGTATGAGATACATAACTAGACTAGGAATAGAATTATTCTATGTGTAGTCTAGTATAATCATATTTTTTATTTAATTAAATATAATTTTTAAATCTATTTATTTTTTATTTTTTGATATTATAAATATTATAATTAGATCTAAAAATAAAAAATAAATTAAATTTAATTTATTCATATGAGATATGATAGTTGCATGTTTAGACTAGTTGTAGAATAGTTCTGCAAATAGGTCTAGATTAAATTTTATTTGATAAGATCAAATTTAAATTTAATTTTTTAGATAATTATGAGATAATTTAGATCTGAAAAATATGCATGCATGATATATGTGATATATACAAAATATGTTTTAATTAGATCTATTTTTTTATATGAGATATATGCTTAGATCTAATTAGTTTTTGTAGATTAGTTATTTTTCTGATTAAGGCATTCCCCTTGGCCGTCCGATCATAAGAACAAAGTAGGGCTTAAAGACCCTCTCCTTCCATTCGATGGGGTGTTCTTATGATGTGTAGGGGTGCTGCACGTTCGTCCTTAATCAGAAATTGAAAACTTACTTTCTGCAAAACCCTAGATCCTGAAACCCTAGGATCTTATTTACATGTTTTGTTTAATGAACCCTAAACTTAATTAAGAATTAAGTTTATGAAATATCAATTAGGATCTAAAATTGAGAATTTTCAGATCTAAGACATATTCATAAATATTGGGTTCGGGCTTGGGTAGCTCAATTAGGTCTAGCGGTTGATCAAACCGAATCAAGAGTTGGTTAGATGGGATCAACAATGCTTAAATTGACCAGCCTAATAGGATTAAGTCTGGGTCAAGATCGAGTCATGAGTGATCGATCAAGCTAAGACCTAATTAGGCTCAGTGGTTAGAGTCTGGATTGTAGGCTAATCCGATTGGTTCTGGCTCAATAATTTGGTGTCTAAGGTAAGTTTGGCAGATACGACCGACTGATTTTTAATTGGGAGCTACTCGACTCGAATGCATTCTTGTCGAGTTAATGGCATATCCCTTCCACCGGTCTCACTTACCTGGCCATGTTTGTTGACTCAGTTCTGATCTAAGGTGGTCAATAATCCGAGCTAACCCATGCCACTAGGTTAGTCATAATGGTTATGACTATGTCAAGTCTAGTTTAATGAGACCTAAATCAAATCTTCCTAAGAAAAGATTAAGTCTAAGGTCTTCCACCATTGTAGATGTGCGGGCCCTTCCCGGGGTTGATTATTATCGGTTGGTTATAGTGGCTCAGTTGCAATAGGAAGATGCAACCATGTCTATTAGGCAACAGATGCTATAGGCTGGGGGATGAATTAGGCTCAATATTTTGGATACGATGAGAGACTCAATTAGAAATTTAATCTATGCAAATGGTGGGTCTGACTTAACTAAGGAGTGGATCAATATTTCAGACACGGTGAGATTCATGAATTAGAGACCAAGTTTGGGTGCACCATGATTAGAGAATCATTGAACAAGAGTTGTTCACTCATTGGCTAACCCATCATCAATAACTATTAGGTGAGGTGATGAGTCAGTTGGTGGGACCGCACCATCCACTAGAAATCAGTAATCATGGAAGATTTTTGCATCTCTACAGAGGGAGTGTAGGGATCCAAGAAAATAGTGGAAGCTAATTTGTTTAAAAATAAAATTCTAAATAAATTGGTTAAGTCTTAATTACAATATCTAACTAGAAACTTTGACTCTCTATAGAAAAATGTCTGCATCCAATCCACTAGCACGAATCCTGGACACCCATAGACTGATCGAACCAAATTACAAGGATTGGCTCCGAAACTTCAAAATTATTTTGGGTTCCAAGAAGTTAACTCATGTATTGGACTAGGACCCTCCCACCTTACCAGCTCATCCATCCGCTGAACAGAGAGCATCTCTAGATAAGTGGATTGACGAAGATAATAAGGCCAGATACTACATGTTGGGCTCGATGTCTGATGAGCTTCAGTGCCAACATGAAGATATCAGAACTGCTCGCCAAATGTTGGCTCACCTACAAGAGATGTTTGGTGAACAGAGTCGCATGCAGCCAAGTATCAAGTCACTAAATGACTATTCAAGGCTAAGATGCATGATGGGCAGTCAGTCCAAGATCATTGTCTGATGATGATCAAGGACTTGGAAGAGCTTGAGAAGCTCAGAGTGAGGTTGGACTTGGATCTGCAGAATGATATAATTCTGCAATCCTTGACTGATGCGTATGGGCAGTTCATCATGAACTACCATATGCATAAACTTCAAAATTCCTTGGCCGAACTTATGAATATGCTGGTTACCGCTGAGCTTTCTATGAAAGGTTCTAAAGGCTCAGTGCTTGCTATGGAATGGACTTCTTCCAAGAGAAAGTCTTTTGGAAAGAAGAAGAAGTCTGTGAAAAAGCAGAAGGTGGAAGGAGGAAAGAAGAAAAAGCAGAGCCGAAGAAGAAGGCCGCTGACAAAGGAAAGTATTTTCCATTGCAACAATGACGGCCACTGGAAGCGGAACTGCCCTACTTACCTGGCCACCCTAAAGAAGAAGGAGGACAGGTCCTTCTGGAGGTATGCTCATTATTGAGTCTAACCTTATGATTTCTTCTGCATCCAGTTGGGTGCTTGACTCTAGTTCTAGTGCTCACTTGTGCACTTCTATGCAGGGTCTTGAGGATAGCAGGAGGCTGAGGGATGGTGAGATGATCCTACGCATCGAAAATGGAGCAAAGAGTTGCTGCGTGGCCATGGGAAACATACCCTCTTCGACTACCATCTGGTTTAGACTTAGTATTAAAAGACTGTTATTATGTGCCTGCAGCAAGCAGGAATTTGATTTCTATTTCATGCCTTAGCACTAGAAGGCTATGTAATTAGTTTTCTTAAGGACCATTGTAACATTCTTTATGAAAGAAATAAAATTGCAAGTGGTTTTCTTATTAATGGTCTTTATCAGTTACATATTGATGTATCTATTTTTAATATTGAGCAAAATGTGAATGCCATAAAATCAAAATGATCCTAGGGATAGTCCAAATGATAGGTATCTATGGCACCTAAGATTAGGTCATATAGCAGAAGATAGGATTAACAAATTGGAGAAAAATGGGCTATTGAGTCCGTTGACTTTCGAGTCATATCCAATTTGTGAATCTTGTCTTCATGGCAAAATGACTAAGCTCCCTTTTGTAGGACATGGGGAAAGGGCCATGGATCTTCTTGCCCTAGTACATACTGATGTGTGCGGCCCATTTGATGTGCCGGCTAGAGGCAACTTTGTCTACTTCATAACCTTTACCGATGATTTATCTAGGTATGGGTATGTGTATCTTATGAGACACAAGTCTGAAGCTTTTGAAAAGTTCAAAGAATTCAGACATGAAGTAGAAAAGCAAATTGAAAAACCCATTAAGGTTCTTCGATCAGATCGAGGAGGTGAATACCTTAGTCAGAAATTCCTAGACTATCTCAAAGAAAATGGCATAGTCTCTCAATGGACTCCACCAGGAACACCTCAACTCAATGGGATTTCAGAATGGAGGAAATCGGACCCTATTAGATATGGTTCGATCCATGATGAGCTTCACAGACCTTCCTGATTTTCTTTGGGGACACTCATTGTTAACTGCAATATATTTACTGAATAGGGTTCCCTCTAAAACCGTTCCTACCACACCGTATGAGATATGGCATGGTAAGAAACCAAGTCTGAGTCATCTCAGAATTTGGGGTTGTCCGGCTCATGTCAAAAGACAACAAGCGGACAAGTTAGAGTTTAGGTCCTTTAGAGCTCGATTCATAGGATATCCTAAAGAGTCATTAGGATATTATTTCTACATTCCAGAAGATCACAATGTGATTGTGAGTCGACATGCCATCTTTCTTGAAAAATAGTTTATTCAAGATAGCGGCATTGGAAAGCAGATCAAGCTTGATGAGAAAGTCTCACAAGAGCAACGAGCTAAGGACCAATTGGAACCAAATCAGGTTGAGCCAATAAGAACACTACCTCCTCCACCTCGTAGATCGGAAAAGAGTTTTCCATCCCCCTGAAAGGATACTTAGGTATTATTTCAGAGGAAGTAGAGAAAATGTTCCTCATAGGTAATGGTGCTCATGGTGATGATCCCAAAACCTACAACGAGGCGATATCAGATATCGACTCCGAGAAATGGTTAGAGGCAATGAAGTCAGAAATTGACTCGATGCACTCAAACCAAGTCTGGACCTTGGTAGATCCACCAGAAGGTATAGTACCTATTGGGTGTAAATGGATCTTCAAGAGAAAGATTGGTGCAGATGGGAAATGTGGAGACATTCAAGGCTAGATTAGTGGCAAAAGGTTATAGTCAATGCGAAGGCATTGACTATCAGGATACCTTTTCCCAGTAGCTATGCTAAAATCCATCCGCACATTGCTTGCCTGTTGCAGCCTATTTCGATTATGAAATATGGCAAATGGACGTGAAAATGGCATTCTTAAATGGATATCTTGAGGAAGATATCTATATGGAACAGCCGCTAGGTTTCACATCCAGTGATACTGATCACAAGGTTTGCAAGCTGCAAAGGTCCATATATGGACTTAAGCAAGCATCTCGGAGCTGGAACACTCATTTTCAATGATGTGATCAAAATGTTTGGTTTCATCAAAAATGAGAGGAACCATGTGTTTTCAAAAAGGTCAGTGGGAGCGCTGTTGTCTTCCTCGTATTGTACGTGGATGACATCCTCCTTATTGGGAATGATATTCCCATGTTGACCATAGTTCAAAATATGGTTATCTAAAGAATTCTCCATGAAAGACCTAGGAGAAGCATCCTTTATTCTAGGAATTAAGGTCTATAGAGATAGACCGAATAGGATGCTAGGACTTTCACAGAAGATGTACATAGAGGAAGTACTAAAGAGGTTTAGTATGGAAAACTCTAAGAGGGGATTAGTACCCTTCAGACATGGCATTCATCTTTCCAAGAAGATGTGCCCTAGCACACCTGAGGAAATAGAACGCATGAGCAAGATCCCTTATGCTTCAGCAATAGGGAGCCTCATGTATGCCATGTTATGTACACGACCTGATATAGCCCATGCTGTGAGTGTCACAAGCAGATATCAGTCAAATCCAGGTGAAGAACACTGGACTTCTGTGAAATGTATCCTTAAGTACTTGAGAAGAACTAAGGATATGTTGTTGGTCTTTGGTAATGGAGAACTCCAAGTCCAGGGATATACAGACTCGGATTTTATGTCCGATATAGATGATCGAAAGTCGACATCTGGGAGTCTGTTTGTGTGCAATGGTGGTGCTGTCAGTTGGAAGAGTTTCAAGCAGACAGTGATAGCAGATTCCACCATGGAAGCAGAATATATCGCTGCATCAGAAGCTGCGAAGGAGGCATTCTGGTATAAGAAGTTTGCTGCAGAAGATCGGAGTGATGCCATCAGATGCCATTCCTCTATACTGCGACAACAATGGCGCCATAGCCCTTGCTAAGGAGCCGAGGTCTCACCAAGAAATCCAAGCACATCGAGCGGCGATACCACCTCATCCATGATTACCTCGAGAAGGGTTACGTCGAGGTCAAGAGAGTCGACTCCACAGATAATGCGGCAGACCCACTTACAAAGCCGTTGGGCCAGCAGAAGATCGAAGCCCACCTTGAGAAGATGGGACTTAGATTTGTAGCCAATTGGCTTTAGGTCAAGTGGGAGTTTGTTAGATATGTGTGCCCTAGAAGCCAGAATTGGTTGACACTTGTAATACACTTCTAAGGGCAAAATTATAATTTTAACTATAAATAATAAAATAGATTATTTTCTATCACATATGTGTATTTAGTGTCTGTGATACATCCTTGAGTTAATGGTAATGATAATTCATATTTTCAAGAGTTGAAAATTTAAGACATGAATTTTCATTTATTAACTCATAAAATGCTCCTGACCGTAGGATCATCATGAGGATGGTGATTGATCTAGAAGGTTGGTGTACAATCGCTTCTTTATAGTAGATGAGTCTTGAGTCTATGGTGTGGAGACACCGGAGCGAGAGTATAGGTACTCGTTAGAGAATGAGGGCACTGAGCGTGACCACCTCGAGTAGTCATAAGGAAGTCTACCTTCTCGTCGATGACTGACTCGATGCTGCAGTGGTGTGTCTGGTTCTTTGACCTGAGGTGCATCGGCAGTTCACCTTGAGGGTGTTATAGTTTGACTACACCATGACTCGGTCTCCTAGCCATTCAAAATCCTGAGGTGTATGTTGGCTATAGCATGTTCATTGTAGGAATTGGATTGCACCAAGATGGAATCTATCTACCTCGGTGGATGAGGAGCAGCCCTATGATGATCATGAGAATCAAGTCCATAAGCCCATGGCCATGGCAGAGAGTGAAATAATAGAAAGAGTTTCTATTAAGGATTTTCACATCGGACTTGAATCGAATGATTAAATCATATGATAGAAATTAGGGTTTGACGAGTTCACCTTAACCCTAATCTGATTCGGGGCTCAAGATAGAAGAACTTAATCACACAAGTAGCTACACTGAGAGGTTCATTTTCAAGTTTCTGATGGGTTGCCACCATATGCTGCTAGGTGTCACTGGTGGATTTTGGGAGCAATTAGAATGATTTAGATGATCGATCATTCTAAGTTGTCTGAATCAGAAGAGTTCTGATCCATCGAAAGGAGTTTCGATGATGTCGATGATGGAGATCATGACATATCCCATTACCATATAGAACTGAACCTAACTGGGTCACACAAATAAGGGTTTGGATCTGGATATCATCAATTGGACTAACCTAGTTCAATTGATTTGAATAAGATTCAATTAGGTTCAAGAAAATCGTGCTAGCACATGATTAAGCCTAACGTTCTCCTTTTTCTATCATTAAAAGTTATCTCGACTGAGCCAAATGAATTTATGCTCACTCAGGTACCTTTACCTGGTCTGACTGGAGCTTGTCCAAGTCAGAAAAGGGTTATCTTAATTTATGAGATAAATTTGAGATAATACCTATCATTTTCCATCACCTGCTAATTCTTGTACTTTGACTTGGTCAAACATTGACCTTTGACCCTTGGACATCTGCCCATGTGTCATGCACTTATTGGAGAGCAGATAGGGGCTTGTCCCCTCTCTAAAAATTGGAAACAAGGGGGTGCACACCTAGGATGGTGTGTGCCTATGGATAGGGATGCTAAGTCCCATACGGATGAGACTCCAGGTTGCTTCTTGGTTTCTACTTAGGTGGCCCTTGGGTATCTACTTTGACTAGTCTTAGGCGTCACCTAAGAATGAACCTATGGGTGTCTCATTTGATTGGATCAAGTGATGTCAACCCACCAATCAAATTTAGATCTGATTGCATGAAGCAACATGATTGGTCGGGGTGATGCAGCACTGCATGGCGCAGTAGAGTCTATAAAAAGATCCTGTCTGCGCCCACTTTTGAGAACCTCTCTTCCAAGCCACACCCCAAGGCTGCCGCTCTCCCTTCTCCATGCCACCATCTAGCCCTCTCTCTCCTCTCCACGCCCAAGGAAGTTGGGCCTTCAGATTAGTGCGAGTCAAGCAAGGAAAGGCTAAGGAAAAAGGAAGAAGGCAGCACTGCTACAGAGACGACGGGTGATCTTCAAAAGAAGTTTTGAAGATTCTCCAAATCAGATCCAGATCTAATTTTTGGAGAAAAAAAGAGAAGAAGAAGATCTCCAGATCTAACCTGAGTGGATACCAGTAGAGGCCAGGTGCTTGCATGGCTAGATCCAAAACCTCAGGGCTTCGGCAGAATCATCAACGGATAATTAGATTACCCAGAATCAAGATAAAATTAATTTAGAATTAATTTTGTTTTATTTTTTTATTCATCAGATCATAAAATCATATCTGAAAAGTCTTAGATCTAATTAGGATCTAAGAGGTAATTTTTAAAATATACCACTCGATCCAATCAGATCTGAATGAACCTGATCCGAAAAATCAGGATTTTCCTTTAATCCTATAAATCAAGCTTTAAAGGACCTAAAGTCTAACTTGTCCGCTTATTATCTTTTGACATGAGTCGGACAATCCCAAATTCTGGGATGACTCAGACTTGATTTCTTACCATGCCATATCTCATACGGTATGGTAGAAATGGTTTTAGAAGGAACCCTATTCAGTAAGTATATTGCAATTAATAAACTGTATCCCCAAAGAAAATTAGAGAGGTCTGTGAAACTCATCATGGATCAGACCATATCTAATAGGATCCGATTCCTCTATTCTAAAACTCCATTGAGTTAGGATGTTCCAGGTGGAGTCCATTGAGAGATTATGCCATTTTCTTGAGATAGTCCAAAAATTTCTGACAAAGCTATTCACCTCCTCGATCTGATCAAAGAATCTTAATAGATTTTCTAGTTTGCTTTTCTACTTCATATCTAAATTTTTTGAACTTTTCAAAAGCTTCAGACTTGTGTCTCATAAGATACACATACCCATACCTAGATAAATTATTGGTAAAGATTATGAAGTAGACAAAGTTGCCTCTAGCTGACACATCAAATGGACCGCACACATTAGTATGTACTAGGGTAAGAAGATATGTGGCCCTTTTTCCATGTCCTATAAAAAGAAGCTTAGTTATTTTGCCATGAAGATAAGATTTACAAATTGGATATGACTAGGAAGTCAACGAACTTAATAGCCCAATTTTCTTCAATTTGTTAACCCTATCTTCTGCTATATGACCTAGTCTTAGGTGCCATAGATTTCTATCATTTGAACTATCCCTAGGTTGTTTTATGGCATTCACATTTTACTCGATATTAAAAATAGTTACATCAATATGTAACTGATAAAGACCGTTAACAAGAAAACCACTTATAATTTTATTTCTTTCATAAAGAATGTCAATGGTCCTTAAGAAAACTAGATACATAGCCTTCTAGTGCTAGACATGAAATAGAAATCAAATTCCTGCTTACTGCAGGTACATAATAATAATCTTTTAAAACTAAGTCTAAATCAGATGATAGTCGAAGAGGGTATGTTTCCATGGCCACGACAGCAACTCTTGCTCTATTTTCGACATGTAGGATCATGTCACCATCCCTCAGCCTCCTGCTATCCTCAAAATCCTGCATAGAAGTGCACAAATGAGCACTAGAACCAGAGTCAAGCATCCAACTGGATGCAAAAGAAATTGTAAGGTCAGACTCAATAATGAGCATACCTCCAAAAGGACCTTCCTCCTTCTTATTCTTCAGGATGGCCAGGTAAGTAGGACAGTTCCACTTCTAGTGGCCGTCATTGTTGCAATGGAAATACTTTCCTTTGTCAACGGCCTTCTTCTTCAACTCTGCCTTTTTCTTCTTTCCTCCTTCCACCTTCTGCTTTTTCACAGACTTCTTCTTCTTTCCAAAAAATTTTCTCTTGGAAGAAGTCCATTCCATAGCAAGCATCGAGCCTTTAGAATCTTTCATGAAAAGCTCAACAGTAACCAGCATGTTCATAAGCTCGGCCAGAAAATTTTGAAGTTTATGCATATGGTAGTTCATGATGAACTGCCCATATGCATAGTTAAGGATTATAGAATTATATCATTCTGCAGATCTAGATCCAACTTCACTCTGAGCTTCTTAAGCTCTTTCAAGTTCTTGATCATCATCAGACAATGATCTTGGACTGATTGCCCATCACGCATTTTAGCCTTGAATAGTCATTTGGTGATTTGATACTTGGCTGCATGACTCTGTTCACCAAACATCTCTTATAGGCGAGCCAACATTTGGCGGGCAGTCTTGATATCTTTATGTTGGCACTGAAGCTCATCAGACATCGAGCCCAACATGTAGTATCTAGCCTTGTTATCTTCGTTCGTCCACATATCAAGAGATGCTCTCTATTCAGCAGATGGACAAGTTGGTAAGGTGGGAGGGTCCTGGTCCAATATATGAGTTAACTTCTTGGAATCCAAAATGATTTTGAAGTTCTGAAACTAATCCTTGTAATTGAGTCCGGTCAGTCTATGGGTGTCCAGGATGCGTGGGTTGGATGCAAACATTTTTTTATAGATAGTCAAAATTTTTAGTTAGATATTGTAATTAAGACTTAACCAATTTATTTAGAAATTTTATTTTTAAACAAATTAGCTTTCACTATTTTCTCGGATCCCTACACTTCCTCAGTAAAGATGCAAAAATCTCCATGATCAATGACTTTTAGTGGGTGGTGCGGTCCCACCAACTGACTCATCACCTCACCTAACAGTTATTGATGATGGATTAGCCAATGAGTGAACAACTCTTGTTCAATGATTCTCTAATTATGGTGCACCCAAACTTGGTCTCTAATTCATGAATCTTACCATGCCCGAAATATTGATCCACTTCTTAGTTAAGTCAGACCCACCATTTGCATAGATTAGATTTTTAATTGAGTCTCTCACCGTATCTAGAATATTGAGCCCAATCCATCCTCCAGCCTATAGCATCCAATGCCTAATAGATATGGTTGCGTCTTTCTGATGCAACTGAACCACTGTAATCAGTCGAGAATAATCAATCTTGGAAAGGGCCCACACATCTACAATGGTGGAAGATCTTAGACTTAATCTTTTCTTAAGAAGATTTAATTTATGTCTCATTAAACTAGACTTGACATAGTCATAACCATTATGACTAACCTAGTGGCATGGGTTAGCTTGGATTATTGACCACCTTTGATCAGGACTGAGCCAACAAATATGGCTAGGTAAGTGAGATCGATAGAAGGGATATGCCATTAACTCGATAAGAATGCATTCGAGTCGAGTAGCTCCCAATTAAAAATCAATCTATCGTATCTACCAAACTTACCTTAGACACCAAATTGTTGAGTCAGAACCAATCGGGTTAGCCTACAATCGAGACTCTAACCACTGAGCCTAATTAGGTCTTAGCTTGATCGATTACTCATGTGACTCGATCTTGATCCAGACTTAATTCTATTAGGCTGGTCAATTTTAAGCATCGTTGATCCCATCTAACCAACTCTTGATTCGGTTTGATCAACCGCTTAGACCTAATTGAGCTACCTAAGTCCGAACCCAATTTTATGAATATGTCTTAGATCTAAAATTCTTAATTTTAGATCTAACATATATTTCATAATCTTAATTTTTAATTAAGTTTAGGATTCACAAACAAAGCATGTAAATAAAATTCTAGGATTTTAGAATCTAGGATTTTGTAAAAAATAAGTTCTTGATTTCTGATTAAGGACGAATGCGCAACACCCCTACACACCATAAGAACACCCCATCAAATGGGAGGAGAGAGCATTTAAACCCTACTTTATTCTTATGACCAGACAGCTAAGGGGAATGCCTTAATCAGAAATATAAGACTACAAAACTAGTTAGATCTACATCATATATCTCATATAAAATTGATCTAACTTTAAACATATTTTGCATACATCCCATTTATCATATCATGCATGTTTTTAGATCTAAATTATCTCATAATTATCTAAAAAATATGATTTAAATTGATCACATCAAAATAAATTCTAATCTAGATAATTATGTAGAACTATTCTACAACTAGTCTAAACATGCATTCATCTTATCTCATATGATCCAAAAATTAAATAATTTTATTTATTATTTTTTAGATTTTATTATAATATTTATAATATTAAAAAATAGTAAATAAATAAATCTAAAATTATAATTTAATTAAATTAAATTATGAACATGCAAGACTATGTATAGAATAATTCTATTTTGCAGCCAGTCATGCATCTTATAAAACTTAGATCTAAATTATTTAATTTTAATTTTTTTAATTTTAGATCTAATCACATCTTATGTGATATTTGAAATCATCTAACTATTAGATCAAAAATAAATTTAAATTAGATCTAAATAATTTATTAGAACCTGGCTCTGATACCAGTTGAAGGAAAAATTTAGATTTCTTGGATCAGGTTCATTCAGATCTGATTGGATCAAGAGAGATATTTTAAAAATAAAATTTTTGAATCTAGATTAAATTTGAGATATTTCAGATCTAATTTTATAGATCTAATAAAATAAAATAAAATAAATAAAAAATTAAATCTAATTTAATTTATACCTTTTGTTGGGTAATCAGATTATCCTATGATGATCTTACTAATTGCCTGAGGTTCTTGATCTAGCCATGCAAGTGCCTGGTCTCTACCGGTATCCACTCAGATTGGGTCTGAAGATCTTCTCCTTCTTTATCACCTCTCCAAATATTAGATCTGAATTTGATTTGGAGGATCTTCAAAACTCCTTTTGAAGATCTGAAATCATCTCTTGCAGCAGTATTGCCTTCTTCCTTTCTCATCACCTTTTTCTTACCTGGATCGCACCAAACTGGAGCCCAAATCTCCTTGGGCATGAAGAGGAGAGAGAGAACCAAAAGATGGCATGGAGGAGGGAGAGGGGTAGTCTTGTGGCATGGGCTGATCTCTCTAAAAGTTGGGCGCAGATAGGATTTTTATAGACCCTGTTGCGCCATGCAGTAACACATCATCCCAGCCAATCACATCGCTTCATGTAATCAGATCTAAATCTGATTGGTGGGATGATATCACCTAATCTAATCAGATGAAAGCCCCCTCAAATCATCCTTCGATGGCACTAAGACTGCTCAAAGCTGAGTCTTAGGTGCCTTCCGAAGTTGATTCCAAAAAGCAACTTAGAGTCTCATCTGTTTGGGACTCCAGGCATCCCTATCCTTGGATGCATGCCTCCCTAGGTGTGTGCTCCCTCCTTTCCATTTTCTAGCAAGGGGACAAGCCCTTATCTTCTCTCCTATGGGTGCATGACATATGGACAAATGTCTAAGTGTCAAAGGTCAACGTTTGATCAAAGTCAAAAGACAAGAATTGGCAGGTGACGAAAAATGGCAGATGTTGTCTCCAATTTATCTCATAAATTAAGATAATTCTTTTCTGACCTGGACAAGCTCCAGTCAGACTAAGTAAAGGTATCTAAGTGAGTACAAACACATTTAGCTCAGTCGAGACAACTTTTAATGATAGTAGAAGGAGAACATTAGGCTCAATCGTGTGCTAGCACGATTTTTGAACCTAATTGAATCTAATTCAAATCAATTAAACTGAGTTAGTCCAATTGATGATATCCAGATCCTAATCCTTATTTGTATGATCCAGTTAGATTCAGTTCTATATAGTAACGAGATATGTCGTGATCTCTATCATTGACATCATCGAAATACCTTTCGATGGATCAGAACTCTTCTGATTTAGACAACTAGAATAATCGATCATCTAAATTATTCTAATTTCTCCCAAAATCCACCAGTGACACCTAGCAGTATATGGTAACAACCTATCAAAACTAAAAATGAACCAATTCGGTGTAGTTATCTGTGTGATTAAGTTCTTCTATCTTGAGCCCCGATTAGATTAGGATTAAGGTAAACTCATCAAACCCTAATTTCTATCATATGATTTAATCATTTGATTCTAGTCCGATGTAAAAATCTTAATAGAAACTCTTTTCTATTATTTTACTTTGCCATGGCCATGGGCTTATGGACTTGATTCTCATGATTATCATAGGGCTACTCCTCTTCTATCGAGGTAAATAGATTTCCTCTTGGTACAATCCAATTTCTATAATGAACATGCTATAGTCAACATACACCTCAAGATTTTAAATGGCTAGGAGATCGAGTCATAGTGTAGTCAAACTATAACACCCTCAAGGTGAACTGCCGATGCACCTTAGGTCAAAGAATCAGACGCACCACTGCAGCTTCAAGCCAGTCATCGATGAGAGGGTAGACTTCCTTATGACTGCTCGAGGTGGTCACACTCAATACGCTTGTTCTCCAATGAGTACCTGTACTCTTGCTCCGATGTCTCTACATCATAGACTCAAGACTCATCTACTATAAAGAAGCAATTGTACACCAACCTTTCAGATCAATTACTAACCTCATGATGATCCTACGGTCGGGAGCATTTTATGAGTTAATAACAAAAATTCATGTCTTAAATTTTCAACTCTTAAAAATATGAATTATCATTACCATTAACTCAAGGGATGTATCACAAACACTAAATACACATTTGTGATAGAAAATAACTTATTTTATTATTTATAGTCAAAATTATAATTTTGGCCCTAGAAGTGTATTACAAGTGTCAGCCAATTTTAGCTTCTAGGGCACATATATCTAACACTCTCCACTCTCTGCTTCTCCTTTCCATGGGTCACCAACTGACTCACCCAGATGGGTCTTCCTGGCACTAGATCTCGGCATTTTGATGAGGGTCTTTCTAGTTAAACTAGTGCTAGGGGCTGCTACATGGCCTGTAGTGCTTCAATGAGACTCTTAACCTATTGCATCAGTAGGTTGAATTACTCCAGATCCACCATAGCTATTGGTGGGGGTTGCGGTGCCGGCAATGAAGTCGAAATAGGTTGATCCGACTGAGATCAAGCAGCAAAGGCGATGGATCATCGGGTTAAAGTTCTCTTGGGTGGCATCTTAGTAGATCACAAGAAAGATTAGAGAAAAAAAAATATAGAATTGGAGAAGAGAGAAAGAAGATGAACTTGACTGGGTACTCCTTTAAGAACAATGGCTCAGCATTAATCCTATTGATGTAGAAAATAGTGCTGATGCTGGAGTTCACTGGAGCTAGTGAAAATGAGATCGTCGACAAGACCTACAAGACAAAATTCAAATCGAAGGTTGGTGCCTCTAGCAGAATCCTTCGACGGTAGTTTTCGACCAACAAGGATGGAGTACTCAGGAGAATTAAGAGCAGAGATGAGAGCTTAAGAAAAAACGTATCCGGAGAATTCCTTATATAGGTGGAGGCTGTAACAGAATGAAAGTGACAATCATAACAGAATGTTAGTGGGTTGGTCAGGCCATGTGGAGCTTATAACGAAGAGTGTGCTGTCATTTGTCATGACTTGCAGGTGGTTGAGTTTCATTTCTTGGAGTTTTGATGCAGCTTTTATACTTATTAGTAGGCTACGTGTTGGGATGAAGAACTGGAAGCAAGGTGGGCCAAACTTGTAGATTAACTTGTGAGTGGTAGATGGTAGATCAGACACTTGGCTGGGATCCATTAGTGTTGTCTTTAATAGCTTTAAGAAGTTCGGCCTACTTCGAGGAGTTCGTCTGTCTTCGAAGTTGGCCAGAGATTAATGGGAGCATTCAGGCTAAGGCCAGAGAGGAGAATATTGAACTCGTCAAATTCTCTGAAGGAGTTCAGTCGGCATAGGAAATGATGAGGGAAACTCAACTAGGCGAGATTCTTGCTGCAAAATCAATATGCTGTATGCCATAAAGAAATTTGGCCATATAAGGATTCTACCATAGACAAAATTAGTGAATGTTAAGGTTGAATCTTTGACTAGGCTCTGCTATCATCAAGACCGGAGTTGGTTATCATATCCTTTACTGTTCAAGTTTGACTAGAAGGAATTCATCATGCCCTGAAGGAGTTTGGCAATTACTGAGAAAGGTGAAATTATTTTCACTAAGAAGTTTGTCCAGCATACTCGGCTTAAAGATAAACCTCCTTTGAGCTAAACCAGTTTAATTGAAGTTCAGCCACAACAATAGCAAGATAGGATGAAATCATATCAAGTTTGGTCGTCCTGTTAGACTTCGGCTTGGGTTGTTTTATCTCCAACAACAATATAAAAGTTATAGTCAATCCAAAGGCATTGACTATCAGGACATCTTTTCTCTAGTGACTATGCTGAAGACTTAATCAAGACTTAATTAACCAAATTGGCCTAGTAAATATAATCATTGGGAGGGTTGTAGATGCTTGCCTTAGACACCATTTGTTTATGGCTAGATAAGCATGATCCTAATTAAAAACTATGATTTAGACTTGTCTTAGACACTAATGTGAGTCGATGAGCCAAATTAGGTCTTGAGTTAATCAACTCACATCAAAATATGAGTCGATGCAACCAACTATGACTAAACTCAATTTTGAGCCCCTTTAACCTAATCCTAACCAACCAATGATTAGGTTCGATCAACTGTTCAAAATCGACAATGGGTTCTAATTTGGTCTAATCAATGACCAAAACTATAGTTAAATTATTAGATCTAATTGTTCAATCCATACCCTCATGCATAACCTAAAATTTAGATTCTAAAAATAATTTTTAGATTAGGTTCAAGTGCATGAATTAATGGCTTATGATCTCGAAATAATTTCAGATCTAAACCTAATGTTATATATGACATATATGGTTATTTTAGATCTAAAAATTAACTATCACATATCACATATATGAAAAATCAAATCTAAAACTAACTAAGCACATATCATATACGTGCAAAATCAGATTTAAAAAGATGATTAAATCTATTTGAAATTACTTTTCAAAAATCCATTCAACATCTTAATTTCAGATCTAATATGTTTGGTTAAGTTATTTTGAAAACAATTTCCAAAATCAATTAACTTTTTGTAGTTCTTCCTTTTGATTCATGCAAGCACCCCTTCCGCCATAGTCCTTTATGACAGAATGGCCTTTACCATGGATCTCGAAGAAAACTAGGCTACTATGTCATTAATCTACACTAACATATCACATATGCATATAAAATTTAGATCTATGCATCATATACATGAACTCAGATTTTAGATATGATCTAAATCAAAATTAATAATCTAAATCTGAAACTAACTTTTAGATCTAAAGAGAAATCAGATCTGAATTTATTTCATACATGTTAAAAAACTTGTGGCTCTGATACCATTGTTGGAGTTCTGGGTGATTAGCATGTAATTTTTTTTTCATCTCATGAAAAAATGCAGTGGAAGGTAAAATTAAAATTATTTTAATTTTAATCATGTTCAGATCTAGTCCTACAATCACTTAAGGATCTTTTAATGTGCAATGAAACAAACATTTAAGATTTGAAAATAAAACATGGAAGGAAGAATTATTACATAAATCACAATCCTTCTTCTCACCCAGATTGAATCCTACGGATGCCTGGAGTTTCTATCAGAGCTGCATACACGCCCGGTCTCTGCTGATATCCACACAAAGTTCATTGCTGATCGAAACTCCAAGACCACAGGAGTGCTAGCACCTTGTAGGCCTTATTTATGGACTTAAATCTACACCTTCTAGATCTGGAAGAAGAAGATAGCAGCACGAACCCTTCGTGCAGAATTTCTGGATGCCAAGAAGAGAAGAATGAACCCTTCTTCTCTTCTTCTCTCTCTAATCTCTCTCTCTTAGATTAGATCTAAGAAGATGGGGTGTGGAGATGGAAGAAAGAAGGGAGAAGAGGATGTTGAGATGGTGTTTGCGGTAAGATGAGAACTCATGCACAAAAGTAGCAATATTTGTCACACAAATCCAAAGACCACAATCCTACAATCAGATAAGAATTAACCCTAAATCAAATTTGAATTTAGTTAGGATTTTATCTTATCTAAAGGAGAGTCCTAATAAGAAGGGGAGGTGCCAACTTGCACCTTCTCTCCCTTTCACGCGCACAAGAGAAAGGGGCCACCAATTTTAGCACCCCTCTCTCCTCTCATTGGCCAAAATAAAGAAAGAAGCCCAATAAGCCTGGCTCAAGTGGTCTATTTCAATTAGGTTCAATTTGAGTTCAATTTGAATCTAATTCGAGCCTGATTTGCATTAAATTTGAAAAAACTAATAAACTTAATCTAATCATGATTGAAATCTAAGTCTTACTTGGATAGTTAAATCCAATTAATCTTAAATTAAGTTAAGTTTAATTAAATTAAATATGATTTAATTTAATTAGGATGATCTATAATTTAATCAGGCCCAATTGAATTACAATACTTGTAATTAAGTTCCTCATGCTAGCAATTAGCAGTTACTAAATTTGTAACTCTTACAAATTAGCAATTTCTTAATTCAAACCATCAATCCAATTGATAATTTGATTATGATCCAAGCTGTTGATCAAGTCAAGCTTCTTTTATGTGTGATTCTTCAGGTTCTAATCTATCTGATAGTGAGATATACCTTGATCTCCATCATAGTATCATCAAAACTTCTTTCGATGGACCAAAATGATTCCAACTCAATCCAACAAGGATCATTGATCCGAAAACAATCCTAGTAAGTTTGCACAATCTACCAGTGACATCTAGCAGCATGTAATGGCAACCTAGTAGAACAAAAAAAATTTGAACCCTATGGTTTAGTTACCATGTGATCTTCTATCAAGAGTCTCGACAGGATGTAGGTCATAGAAGCTCGTCAAACTCTAAGCATCCATCATATGCTAGACTTAATTAGCTTGAGTCCAATCATAAATTTCATGAAAACTTCTTTCCATTATCACACTACTATGGCTATAGACTTAAGGACTCAGCCTCTTAGATCGCATAGGACTACTTCTTAGCTACTAAGGTCGATAGATTTTCTATAAGTATACACCCTACTCCTACAATGAAGTAACTATAGCCAATGAACACTACAAGACCCTGAATGACTAGGGACCATGTTTATGTATTGTCAAATTATAGCAACCACACTATGAGCAGCTGAGGCACTATACATCAAAAAATTACTCACACAACTATAGCATCAAGATAGTGACTGACGAGTGAGTAGACATTCAAGTGACATCTCGTTCTAGATCACGCTCAGTATCGTTGTTCTCTAACAACCACTTATACTCTCGCTATAATATTCCTACATAGTAGACTCAAGACCCATCTATCTAAAAAGAAAGTGATCTATGCACCAATCTTGATGGATCAATCACCATCCTCATGATAATTCAATGATCGAAAGCAATTCAAGAGTTAATCTATATTGACACATGTCTCAAATTTTCAACTTTTAAGAATATATGTCATTGTCTATTAACTCCTTGAACGATTCACAGACATATTACATATATATGAATGGATAAAAAAAATGCCTATTTTATTAATTTTAATAAATAAAGTATAAAAATAAGTTCTAAAAAATATAATGTATCAATCAATAATTGACTTTTCAAATCATACATCTAACACTAAAGAGTACCATCATCTTGTTAGTTTGATGTCTCTCTAGCAACACCCTGAGCAGCCTTTTATCCAACGTTGAGTCATCTTAATCTTGCACAAATAACAAGCTTTCCAAAATTCTCTTTTAAAATATAATTCTAAAATTAGACTTTTGTTAAAATTTAACCATAATTATTTTTAAAATAAAAATTCTAAATTCTCGTAGGGCTGGCTATGTGATAGCACTCGACATCCCAATCAGTTCGATCTCATGCATCCAATTGATCAAAGGTCACGCTAGGATGGTAGGATGCAATCAACAGTGAAATCACAAGATACTTGGCTCAATCAAGGTAAGGACTAGTAGACTATCTGACAGTCAACACTAGAGATCCCTTCACTAGGATCTATCAAGGCTATTAAAAGATCTTTTTAAGATCTAAAAAATCTTAGAAGAGAGACATAATCTAGAGAGAGATACTTTTAGAGAAAGAAACTTGTAGAGAGAAAGTAAAATTTTTTAGAGAGAGAAAGTAGGGATGAAAGTTAAGAGAGGAGGAGAGGGAAGAGAGAGAAACTCTCTCTTTTTTTTTTTTCTTCATTTTTTCTCTCCTTTTTTTCTTCCCTATAAGGTCTATAGAACCAAAACTAAGACCCATGCTGGTCAGCTAGTGCTATAAGTCAATACAGGTCCATACTGCATCAGATTGGCACAAACTAACACAAGAGAGAAGAAAGAAATTAGGAAGGTGGAAAAGAGAGAAAGAGGGGAGAAAGAGGAAAGGAGAGGGAGAAGAGCGAAGGGAGAGAGACGGTGGCCGAAGGAGACACTGACGATGGCCACAAGTAGATCATAGGTGCACTCAGAGGGCTGCCAAGGCCTCTACTTCCTCTACTCAATGTTAGTCGAGAGAGAGAGAGAGATAGAGAGAGAGGAGGAGAGCAAAAGAAAAGGAGTGAGAGGAAGCCAGTAGAGAAGCCATCGAATGGCCTTCAACTAGTTGTTATAGCTGTCGAACGGCAAAATTACCATCTATGGCTCCATAAATATGAAACAGAGGTAATTGCCCCTATTTCATCATATTTTTTTAAAAAAATTTGATCACAATAAAGTCAGTAATTGGTATACCAGCTTCACTTAACTAAAATCGGCAGATCCATTGCTAACTTTACTATTTCTCTAATTTTTTAAAATAATTTTGAAATAGTGAAGCTGGCAATCTATTACTGGCTTTACTATTCATCATTATTTTTTAAAAAATATGATGAATAGGGGCGATCGCCCCTATTCCACAGCCATAGCTCCATCCATACCTTTTCTACTGTTCAATAATCATGGCGACCATCTGGCATCCTCTAGCGGCCTCTTTGCCAGCTACGTCTTTCTCTGGTACCATCGCTCTCTCTATCTCTCTCAATTAAATGTCCTATCGGGCGACACCAAGCATGCAGGCCTCCACTACCCTCTAGCGGTAGCATCCTCTCTTTTCTCCTCTCCCTCTCTCTTCCTTTCTTTCCCTTTTTTTTTTCCTCTCCCTCATTCGGCATTCTGATTTGGTTGGCTGAACCATTCTAGTTTGCTGCCAGTACGATGTAAACTCTCTAATTCATTCGGTTCGGGATGGTTCAATGAATCTATTTCTCTGGTTCTTAATTAAATAGGAAACTCTTATTCTCTATCTATTCCATAAACAAGGGAGCATTGCTGGAATAGTTGTGGCTAATGGTGACTGAGGCTATGGTAGCATGCCCAGCGGTTATCATTCGATGGTTAGTAATAACATAAATAGCCAAAAAAAGAGATCACCGAAATAGGGCTTCAGCTTTTTAACCTATGAAACCATGGAATTCAGCTACCAGGATCTGGCCATGGCTACAATCCACTACAAGGCATCGGACAGAGAACTTGAAGACTAGCATCAATAGTAGAAGCAGCTAGAAAATAGGAGGGTTGGACTTTTGAGACAAAGAAAATAGGGTATCACACTTTGTAGCAAATATCCAATGATAAACAACTAGAATCCAGGATCTAAAGACTATAGAAGAGGAAGAGGATGGCAAGTCAAAGGGTGCTGGGTTCTTACCTGGCTTTTCGATGGTGCTCGACGGTCATTTTTGATGAACTTGAGAAGAGGAAGATGGTTCTTCTCAGCGACAATTGCAGGCCGATGGAGGTGAATTCTAAGGGGACTTCATCTCTTTAAATAGAGGTGGAGAGGGGAGAAGTTGGACTCCTCCCCATCATCGATCTTCAACTTCGATCAAGAGTCAAATAGGAGAAGAAGACTCCCAACATGAGTCTTCTCTCTTTTTCTTTATCTTTTTTTGCCTTGCTTTAATATTTGTGCGGCTAGTTTTGGATATCACAGTATATATACTATATATAAAATTCTTTTCTACTCTATAGTTTCCTTCCAAGAAGTATTTAGAACAAATTCTTACAAGAACTTGGTTAATTTTACATTCTTTTCTTCTCCATTACAGTGATCAGAACCAGTAACAAATTCACTTGATTAGATGATATGCCATTATCACTCATACTTGGGATTCTTTTCATAATATTTATAGACTCAATTATTTAAGGCTTGTTTGGATATTTCTATAGAAACCAGTCCTATTGGCTTGGCCAGCCTATGTCTTCTAAGAGCCCATTGAAGTTCCAGTCTAAATCTCAACCTCTAGGCCTACTAGAAGATTTATAGAAGTCTTTTTTTCTTCCCATAGAATTTAGAGGTGCCAATGGGTCGAGTCGATTGATACCCATACCCACCCCGATATAGAAAAAACCATATCTATACCTGTGCCATACTCATCTCGGGTCGGGTTGGATCGGATTAGGCTCTAAGGATGAGTTGGATATACCCAAACCAATCTCTTCTTCTCCTTCCCTATCTCTATCGCTGCCCACCATTGCCGTCAGCCCCATCCGACCATCCTCGAATCCTATAAAATATCGTGCTTCCACCAAGATTAAGCTCTCAAAACCTTGAGGGACCAAATCACGCCACCACAACTTGCAAAAAATCCCATATGTTCAAGAAAAAATCCCAACTAGAACCTAAAAACCCCTCCTTCATAATTGGGACCAACTCACACCACCACAACTCAAGGAAAAACCCCAAATGGAACCTAAAGAACCCTCTGATCTCCCTTAGGTGTTGTCCATCCCCACAGATCTCAGAAAAAGAGAATGAAATGAAAAGAGAAAGAATTGAAAAGGAAAAAAATGATCAATCTATGTGGGAAAAGTCTTACCTATTAATTTTTTCCATCTTTCCTTTGTTTTTCATTGATTTTTCCTATGTTGTCCCCCATTTTTCCTCTAGTTTTTTCATCCTCAAGAGTCTCAATCGGGTGTAGGCTTGGAGTGACCAAGTAGGGAAGCTTAGATGATGGCTAGGGTTCCAACACTGGGCCACTACTACTATGGATGGGGGAGGAGGGATAGGGACCCACCAGGTTGTTGCTAGGGTGGGGGGGAGTGGGGACCCGTTGATTACTATAAGAGAGAGAGGGGGAGGCAGCGGTCAGGGGGATGGGTAGCAGTGTGAGTTTGATGGAAATTGAAAGAGAGAGGGGTGGGGATCAGCCGAGCTACCGCTACGGGTAGGGAGAGTGGGGACCCACCACCTACGGAGCGAGAGTGAAAGAGAGAGAGAGAGGGTAGGGTGGTTGCAGGTTTTGATGGAAATGAGTGAGAGAGAGAGAGAGAGAGAGGGTGGGATGGGTTTGCTATAAACGAGAGAGGGGGGGGAGGGAGGGGGTTTCAATATTCTTTTTAAAACTCATGCATGCCCAGCTTCTTAATCTAGTTAGGTAAAATCTGCCCCATTCGGATTAGATCGGATCGAATTTCCACCAGATTAGAAAATATTGCTACCCCTAATAGAATTTGAACTAGGAGAATGATGGGTTGATATAGGTTATTCTCAAATAAATTTTCCAACCTAAAATCCAACAAGAAATACAGCCTAGTTCTACTAAGTTAACAAATAGGCCCTTAAGAGTATGTTCTTTTATGGATAAAAAATTTACCTAAAAATCTATATTTTTCTATGTAAATATTTTTTAGACAGTATTTAGATAAAAAAAATAATTTATCCATGTTCTTTTATATATAGAAAAATATCTTCAAAATCGGTTATCCATATTCTTTTATATTACTACTTTCTTAGATATGTTGCTAAAATTTATCTATATTTTTTATAATATTTTTTATACTTTTTAGATTTGGAGAAAATGAACAACTGAGTTATTGGGCATTGAATGATGGAGATAGTAGAAATGAAAATGAGGTATATTAAGAATAAAATTAAATATTTATTTTATTGATTGATGGAAAAATAATTTAGCTACCCTTGAGATGGATAAGATTTTTCCTCATTTCATCGATAAATACTATCTATAGGATAGTAACCTACCCATCTTGAAAAGCATGAGAACATGAGTAAGTTGGTCAATAAGAATATTGACCAACTTTTTCATAATATTTACCTACCAAAGAATAGTCCCTAAGGGGAAAAGCTGCATGTAAGGAATGACAATTATTTGTATTCTTGAGAAACTGTGTCAAATGAACATCGAATATGAGGTGGATCATCATCTCTCTATCCTTAGGTTGTGGGCAAAATTCAAAGTGGTACCAAACCAAACTAGCTAAAAATTATTTTCAACCGACTTCAGTCTACTCTAGCAACATCAAGCTCCAACGTCAAGTCTGCTTGCATGATGCATCTGAGAATTTGATAACTTTTTTTCTTTCTAAGGAATGAATTTGACACTACTAGATTTGGTTGGTTTTGTAACGAACAATAAAGATAAGATTTTAACTCTACAATTTATATTCTTAGAATTAAAAAATAAAAGAAAATTCTACAGCATGTGACAAAGAACAGCACATGAAGACCATAAAAAAGATAAAAAATCCTGTAATTGTTAGTAAGCGGTTTAAAAACTAATGTAGCAGTAAGCATGCCTCCGAAAACCATTACTTGCTACAGTAGTATTTCAGTGTAAGAAAGAAAGAAAATGAATAAAGTACTATATGAAATTGTTGGGCAATTTTAGTAGCTCTGATCGTAGCTAAAACTTTTCAATTAGTACTCTAGTATAATTTCAATATTGATTGCTAAAAATATACAAAGAAACCTTTTTCTAATAGCAAAACTTAGTAAGTCTTTGTGCAATGGCGATGTTGTTCTACTGTAACCTAGAGATCATAGGTTCAAAATATAGAAACAAACTCGCCGCGCATAGATAATTTACATGGCATGCAGACGAGACAGCTTTATCTCTTTCGAATGAATGTTTGATGCCTCAAGGGCACTTTTTGTAGCAACTCTAGATTGGAACTACATGGACTTCCAACTTATTTGGACTTATGATCTCTTGAAAGGATCCAAATGAAAGTTTTTTTCCATCATCGTAATTAGAACTATCTTATCCATTATTACCGAGTTGAATGTAATTTGCAAGACAAGGATTAAGTAGCCTTACAAAATGATCACTATTTAATTCATGTAACATGAGTAAAGAAGCATGCACATTATGTTAGATAACCAGAACATTTCAATGAACTTTATCGAGAACATGAAGTTTCATCAAAACGGAATTTTTTTTCCCTGGAAATCACATGGAGCATCGTACCAAGTGCTCCTACTTTTGACTACATGACTTACATTGTTTCTTTTCATAGACAAACGATAATAGGAGGATTGTATTTTCTAAGCACAGATCAGGTACGCATTTTCTTAAAAGATTTGGTATAATGTTACAATGTTCGCCTTAGCGATTTATCATTTCATGGCCAAACATGGCCGAAATATTGCGTGTATTTGTATCCACAATGTGTTGAATATCCTAAAAGTATAGCCCTTTTTTTTTTAAAGGAAAGAATATCAACTTCGTTATTTGAACTTCAACCACACTTCCTTTTTTTTCTTTTTATTCCAAACTCAGTCTCTAAGAGATTGGTGGTTTTGGTTAAGATTATCTTTTTTATTGAGAAAATTAAATTCATATATATTAAGATAGTTAAGAGTGGTTGAGTTTTAGAAAAATGAGAATAATAACCTTTTACCCTAGCACTTTTAGGCTAAGGGTTTGTAGCAATCCCAGACCTTATCTAGAAAGTGTAGCCAGGAGATGTTATTTAAACTTCTTAATCTTATATATTAAATATACTCCTCGCATCATTTAAGTCCTAGCATCCTCATCCGGCTAAAGATCTAAATCTATTCAAATTTACTTATAAATTGTATGATAAGCTCGTAGCCAGCTCCAACGGGCCCATATTGCATTCTCCAATTCAAATAGGCAATGGTTGGATCCAGTCAAATACCATTTGTAATTACAATCCATGATCATGCAAAAAAGCTAGCTGAAGGCATCATTTAAGTAATTTGATCCTCATAAGCACCCAAGATATTCCCACTATAGAATTAAGTATCCACCCTCACAAATCCTCATAAAATTGGAATCTTATGATAAATAAATAATATAAAAAAGATAACTCACTGCATAAGGCTCCTACCACTATAGAGTCCAGTGAAGATCAAATGCATATCTCATTAAGATAGCTAATCTATAGGTGAGTTTTAGAAATGTTAGAATTCACGAAGCCTTTAGTATTTTTGGGTGGAGAATTTGCACCTCATGATAGATTATAAGATAAAAAGGTTATCTTAGTGCACGAGACTCTCATCATTATAGGATCTAGTTAAAGTCAAATGTACGTAGCCTTACCCTGCATGCAAAGAGAGGTTATTTTCATGTTCCAAAACCATGATACCCAATTAATAGTGAAACAACCTTAATACTGTGCCAAGGCTACCTATGTGATAGATAATAATATGATTGTGTAAAAATCAAAAAAAAAAAAATGATAATATATTGCTGAAGTTGTTATTGTTTTTTGAGATGCAAATATTAGCACCTAAATAGTTTGCATTATTACAAATTCTATAAGGATCTTAATTATTTGAAGCACTTAAAAAGAGTGTGATGAAAATCATGCAACTATGTTTGACAAATATGGCCAACTATGCAATCCCATGTGATGAAAATTATTCTTTGATTTTCTTAGCTAATCATGCAACCATATTTGGTAGATATAGCAAGCTATGCAGTCATATGTGATGAAAATCATTCCTTGATATGACCAGCTATGCAATCTAGACACATTTCATAACTTAATCAAATTTTATCACATGAATCTGGCCCAAGATTATACATATTTTCGTAGATGTTCTTTATATTCATCCTATCATTGACCAAACCTTGTACAATCCCTTTAATGTAGAGATATTGATCCCATATGAAGTCTATATAAACATATAATCATAGCTGACGAAAATCAAGCCTTTTGGCCACAAATTTGCTCCTTAACATGGTATCAAAGCAAGAAATTGCTCTCTTCCTTTCTTCTCTTATACTTTCTCTACATTCAAATTCCATTTTTCTACTACTTCCAAGGTTCATCAACTTTCTACCTTATTTCTTATAATAATATGGCTTCTACTTGGTTTACCTTTGTTTCCTACCACCTTGGCATGCAGAATGTTCTACACCCTCCACTAACTCTTCCATCACTACTTCAAATAGCTACAACTCCACCCATCTCATTGTTCCAAATTTGTTCAGACCTTATACTATCCATCCCTCTAACAACTTAGATGCTGCCCCTTGTTTCCAAACCTTTGATTGGTCATAATTATCATAATTATTCATGTCCATTAAAATGATGTTGAATGCCAAAAAAAAATAATGGTTCATAAATGAGTCTCTTTCACAGCCACCTACCATGTCTCTCATTTGTTCCTTGTGGAACCATGTCAATGATGAGGTTGTTTCATGGATCCTAAATGTGCTCTCTAAAAAGATATCAGATGATGTCCATTATTCAATGGCCTATTAAAATCAAAAAAGTTTAAAAGAGTGATTTTTACAATGCAGTGGGCTAAGATTTTTTTTTTTAATTTCTGCATGATATCGAAATAGTTGAAGAAGGCAACTCTTCTACTGCCTATGGGAAGCTCAAATCCCTTTGAAATGAGTCTATCGGCTTGTCAAAATTTGATTCTTATATATATATAATGCATCTTGATCTGTGTCCTAATTTAAGCTTTGCCACCAATTGATACAATTGTTAATAAGACTCAATGAACCATATTCTTCTCTTTGAAGCCAAATCTTACTTACACTACAAGAAAATACATCTTTTACAATGGAATTATTTACGACAAAAAAAAATTTCATTGCAAATATATGTATTTACGATGGATTTCATCATAAATAATCAATTATTTATAATAAAAATAATTTTCTATCATAAATAATAGATTATCTATGATGAAAATTTTGTTTACATCATAAATAATTATAATTTATGATAAAATTTTTTTATCATAAATAATCTACTATAAATAAATTATTTAAAAAATTAAAAAGATGTGATTGTTTATGATAAATTTTTTTTATCATAAATAATCTTATGATGAAAACTAAAATTATGTTTCAAATAATAATTATTTATGATGAAAAATTTTTATCATAAATAATCTATCATTAATAAATCATTTAAAAATTAAAAAGATGGGATTATTTATGATAAAATTTTTTTATCATAAATAATTAATTATTTATGATAAAAAATTACATTATAAATAATTATTATTTATGATGAAAAATTTTTATCATAAATAATCTATCATAAATAAATAATTTAAAAATTAAAAGGGTAGGATTATTATGATAAAAATTTTTCATCATAAATAATTGGTTATTTATGATATAATTTTAATTTGTGTCATAAATAATCTATTATTTATGATGAAAACTTTTTATCATAAATAATCTATCATAAATAAATAATTTAAAAAAATTAAAAGGGAGGGATTATTTGCGATAAAAATTTTTCATCACACATGTTAAACTATTTTAGATGGAAATATGATTTTTATCATAAATAATTAATTATTTATAATAAAAAATTTCATCATAAATTAGTTATCATAAATAAATTATTTAAAAAATTAAAAGATCAAATTATTTATGATAAAAAAAATTTATTATAAATAATTTATTATTTATGATGTAAATATTATTTACATCATAAATAATAAATTATTTATAATGAAAACTTTTTATCATAAATAATCTGACCAAAATTCTTAATTTACAACGTAGAAAAAATGGACTATTTTAAAAATAAAAAGGAGATAAAGATGCACCATATATGACCAATGCAATGGGGTTGAGGGGTATAAGTGCATCCACTATTAGCTAGCCCATGAGCAAATTAAAATTTTTTTAATTTTTTTAAAAATTAATATTTTTTTAAAAATATATTTTTTAAAAAAAATTATATAATTTTAAAATTTAAAGTCGATCTTCATCATTCATTATTTAAGTAATTATTGTGCGAGTATTGCCGCAAAAGACCATCTCAATTTGGTAGCTTTAGCTATATAAATCAATAAAATTTGATTTCAAAGGTCACGAATGACTGCATGATGATCTGATAGATAGAAATCATTGATGGATCCAAAAATTTGTAAGGATAATCTCTATGATATTTTTAGTATACTATCAAAATTTTACTACAATCAGATATAATTATCATAATCAATTTAGTACGGGATGATTTGGATCGTTAAATAAAAGATGGATAATCAAAAGGCCAAACAACGATCAATTATAAGATAATTTTTTAAATAAATGATCTTTGCTACTATTTTAATCATATGTTAGTGGTAATTATAAAATCTAAACTCTATGTATATGAGTCATTCATGTTAAGTATATTTTACAAAAGCATAAGTATAATTACTTAAGAACTTTAAGAATATGTATCAAGAGACTTGTAGTTTTTGATAGTTTATACATACATAGTTTACTTTTTATGATCATCACCATAGAAATAATCAAACTATTAGCAAAGATCATTTATCTAAAAAAATTATCTTATAATCACACACCATTTAGCCTTTTAATCACTCATTTTTTATTTAACGATTCAAATCATCCCATGCTAAATTGACTATGATAATTATATTCGATTAAAATAAAATTTTAATAGTATACTATAAATATCATAGAGATCATTATTATATATTTTTAGATTCATCGATATTTCTATCTATCGATCATCATGTAATCATCCATGATCATCGAAATCAAATTTTATTGATCTACATAGCTAGAGCAACCAGATCGAATGACCTTTTATGACAATACTCACACGATAATTACTTAAAAAATGAATAATGATGATTGGCTTTAAATTTTAAAATTATATAATTTTTAGAGAAAAATAATTTTTTTAAAAAAATAATACTAATTTTTGAAAGAATTAGAAAAAAATTTTAATTTAATCGTGGGCTAGCTAATAGTGGATGCACTCACATCCCTCAATCCCATCGCATTGATCATGTACAACACATCTTTATTCTTTTTTTATTTTTAAAATAGTCCATCTTTTTTATGCTATAAATTAAGAATTTTGGTTAGATTATTTATGATAAAAAAATTTTTATTATAAATAATTTATTATTTATGATAGAAATAATATTTATATTATAAATAATAAATTATCTATGATAAAAATAATTTATCATAAATAATCTAATATTTTTTAATTTTTTAAATAATTTATTTATGGTAGATTATTTGTAATAAAATTTTTTTATTGTAAATAATTAATTATTTATTATGGAAATCATATTTTCATCATAAATAATCTAATATTTATGATGAAAAATTTTTATCACAAATAATCCCACCATTTTAATTTTTTTAAATTATTTATTTATGGTAGGTTATTTATGATAAAATTTTTTATCAGAAATAAAAGATTATTTGAGATGCAAATTAAAGTTGCATTATAAATAATCAATTATTTATGATAGAAAATTTTCATCATAAATAATCCCATCCTTTTAATTTTTTAAATTACTTATTTATGATAGATTATTTAAGATAATAATTTTTCATTGTAAATAATAGATTATTTATGATGCAAGTTAAAATTACATCATAAATAATTAATTATTTAGGATGAAAATTTTTCATCATCAATAATCCTATCCTTTTAATTTTTAAAATTATTTATTTATGGTAGACTATTTATGATGAAAATTTTTTAACATAAATAATAGATTATTTATGACTCAAATTAAAGTTGCATGATAAATAATTAATTATTTATGATAAAAAAATTTTATTGCAAATAATTCTATTCTTTTAATTTTTTAAATTATTTATTTATGATAGATTATTTATGATAAAATATTTTCATCATAAATAATTGATTATTTGTAATGTAATTTTAATTATTTTTGATGTAATCCTACCCTTTTAATTTTTAAAATTATTTATTTATGGTAGACTATTTATGTTGAAAACTTTTCATCATAAATAATAGATTATTTATGACACAAATTAAAGTTGCATCATAAATAATTAATTATTTATGATAAAAAAAAATTTTATAAATAATCTTGCTCTTTTAATTTTTTAAATTATTTATTTATGATAGATTATTTATGATAATTTTTTTATCATAAATAATAGATAATCTGCAATACAAATTAAAATTGCATTGCAAATAATCAATTATTTATGATGAAAAATTTTTATTGCAAATAATTCAATCCTTTTAATTTTTTAAATTATTTATTTATGGTATGTTATTTATGATAGAAATTTTTCATCATAAATGATAGATTATTTATGATGAAAATTAATATTGCATCATAACTAATCAATTATTTAGGATAAAAAATTTTTATCATAAATAATCCCATCCTTTTATTTTTTTAATTAATTTATTTATGTAAATATTATTAGCAACAAAATAATTAATTTCATCATAAATAAGTTTATCAAATATTTTAATATTTTTAAAAGAAAAAAATTTTGTTAAAAGATAATTGGTAGAAATTATTAGCAACAAAAATTTGATTTTCGTCATTAATAAGCTTTTTAGCAATGAAATTTTGCATCGTTAATAATCTATCACTAAATATCTTTAAATATCCCATCTCACTATGTGCCCTCTTTCCCACGAAATCCACTTCTCTCTCAGCCCACTCCTCTCCTCTCTTTTCTCCTCCTCCTAGGCTTCCACCGGCTGATGACCGCGTCTCGCATTACCGCCACCATTACCGCTGCCACTGCCATACTTGTACCGATCGAAGGTAAGTTCCATGGCCGATCGGTTAAAATTTTTTTTTATTCTTTAATTCGATCATTGGAGGGGCCGGTGGGTGTAACCATGCGGTAGCCAATGGTGGGTGGAGGGGCACGGGGAGTGGGTGCTGGCAGGTCATGCGTGGCAATGTTGACGGTGGGGGTGGCTAGTGGTGGGAGGTGGAGGGGCGTGGCAAGTGGTGGGGGATCGTGAGGGGTGGGTACCGATGGGCGATGGTAACCGATCGAATGGGGGGCTGTGGGTGGTCGGGCACTGCAGGGGCGCCGCAGGGGGTGTTGGGCCACGACAGGTGGGGGCAAAGGGGCCGCAGGGGGTGGGGGGCTGCGGGAGGTGGAGGGCCATAGGGGATGGGGTGGAAGGGCAGTGGTGACAAGTCGAGTAGAGAGCCGCAGGTGGTGGGGCACTAAAGGGGCGCCATAGGGGATGGTGGGCTGTGATGGGTGGGGGGCAAAGGGGCCACAGGGGAGGGGTGCTGTGAGGGGTGGGGCGTGGAGGGGCGATGGTGATAGGTTGAGTGGAGGCCGCAGGTGGTAGGGCACCGGAGGGGCGCCGCAAGGGGTGGTGGGCCACGACGAGTAGGGGGCGAAGGAGCTGCAACGGGTTGGGCTCCTCCTTAATTATTTTTTAAAATTTAATAAATAATAATAATAGTAATAATAACAATAGTTATAGTAGTAGTAATAATAATAGTAATAATAATAATGTAAATAGTAATAGTAATAATAATAGTATAATAGTAGTAGTAAGAATAATAATTATAATAATAATAGTTATAATAATAATAGTTATAGTAGTAGTAGTAATAATAATAATAGTAATAATAAGAATAGCTATAGTAGTAATAATAATAATAATAGTAATAGTAGTAATAATAGTAATAGTAGTAATAATAAAAGTAATAATAATGATAATAATAATAATTTGATTGATAAATAAATTTTAAAATGGATTGATAAAATATTTAAAAATATAAGTTATTTTTTATAATTAAAATAGTTAGATTTTTAATTATATTTTTATGTTTTTACTTATTATAATTTAATCTTTTTACTTATTTAGTCCTATTTTATTATGATTATGATTTAATATTTTAATTTATCTTAGCCAAAAATTTTAATTTTTAATGCATATATATGAACTATCTGGTCCGAGATCCGGATCAAGACCCGATTAGGGATCTAGGTTGAGATCCTGTCCGAGATCGGATCATGATCCAGGTTGGATCGAGGTTAAGATTTGGTTTGGGATCTGGTCTGAGATCATGTCCGAGATCCGATTCAGGATTCAAATCATGATCTAAGTTGGATCTTGGTTAGGATTCAGGTCGAGATCCAATCCGGGATCCAGTCTGGGATCCTATCCAAGATCCAATTTAGGATTTGGATCATGATCTGGATTAGATCTTGGTTGGGATTCGGGTTAGGATTTGGGTTGGAATTCAGTTTGAGATCTGATCTGAGATCCTATCCAAGATCTAATCTGAGATCATGTCCGTGATTCGGTTCGAGATTTGGGTCATGATCTGGGTCGAATCTCGATCAGGATTTGGATTAGGATTTAGTCCGAGATTTGATCTAGGATCTGATTTAGTAATGATTTAATACATTTATTGATGTAACTTTAGACTCCTATTTAAGAGTCGATCTTAGGATCCCCAAAATAGACTCTATGAATGGCTCTTGGATGCCCCGATTTGGGCAGTTCAGAAATGCATCGATATTTTATTGTTATCATGGTGTTCTTTGTTCTATTATGAAAAATTCTATCATAGTTATCTCATTTGTTCTCTAGGTACATATTAGATATGGTTAAAATATAATCCATCTATATCATGTACTTGGAGAACTATAGGGAGATGCTGCTAGATTTTTTTCGGATATAGAACAAAGAATAAAGCTGTGGCAATAATAAAAATGATGCATTTTTGAAAAGGATAGGACCACACCTATTAGGAAGGAGTTAGTGGAGTTAGGATTCATGAAGTATTATTTTTTGTTGTCAAATGGATATCGATAAAAGTTGCATAAATGCTAGGAATATTTTCTTGCCTGAATATCGAAAAGATGTTCGAGATTTTTATTGAATTTGCATGGTGTAAGGCTGATGGTACCAGTCGGATAAAGTGTCCATGCAAAAGATGTGTCAACATGGTATATCATCATATATCACTTATTGAGGAGCATCTGCTATGTTTTGGTATGGACAAGAAATATATTCACTGGATATGGCATAAGGAGGATGATCCGAATGAAGTTATGTACAACGATGATAATATCAAAGATGATATTGATGCTGCTAAACCTGTCGAACATGGTGGCATAGGTTCACTCTATAGTATGGAAAGACTTCGATGCAAAGCATCCACTATTTGTGAGTGACCCGCTCAATATCCAACTTGATCTAGCAATAGATGGATTTAATTTCTTTGATAATTTGAGTACTTTCTACAGCATGTGGCCTATGATGCTAGTTGTATATAATGTGTCATCTTGGAAATGCATGAAAGAGCCATTTATTTTTATGTCACTATTGATTCTAGGTTCGAAAGCATCAAGTAATGAAATTAATATATATCTACGATCCTTAATCGATGATCTGAAGGAGTTATGAAAAAATAGAGTACAGACATATGATTCTGTCAGTCGAAAAAATTTTAAATTGCATGCATCGATTTTGTGGACCATAAATGATTTTCCTACATATAGAAACTTATTTGGATGGAGTACCAAAGGATATTTGGCATGTCCAATATGCAACAAGGATATGTCCTCCATATATTTAAAGCATGGAAGAAAAATTTGCTTCATGGATGATCAGCAATTTTTACCAGCTAATCACTCTTGGAGGACCCGTTATAATCAATATTTTGATAGTAAGTCTGACAGACATCCGCCACCTAAGAAGTTGAGTGGAGCAGAAGTTTTAGAACAACTTGAAGCCATTGAAAATGTGAAATTTAGAAAAACATCGAGTACTCGCAAGTAGAAATGTACTGGAGCTAAGCTGAATTGGATGAAGTGAAGCCTATTTTTTGAACTACCATACTGGAAGCAGCAACTACTTCGTCATAATCTGAATGTGATGCACATTGAGAAGAATATTTATGATAATATCATCGGTACAGTGTTGAACATCGTAGGAAAAATAAAAAATAATTCAAAAGCTTGCCTTGATTTGCAAGAAATGAGAATCCGATCGGAGTTGCATTTAGTTTGTCGAAGGGATAAAATTTTTGTGCCACCTATATGTTATTCACTATTTGGCAAGGAGAAGAAGAGTTTCTTTGAATGGTTCAAAACCATGAAGTTTTCTGATGCTTACGCTTCAAATGTATCACGATGTGTTGGCAACAATGATGGCAATATCTCTAGCATAAAAAATCATGACTCCCATGTAATGATGCAACGCTTGCTTCCTATGGTGATGCGTGGCTATCTGAGTAGTGATGTTCAAGCTGCATTGATTGAGTTGGGAGTATTTTTTTAAGAACTATGTTGTCAAAAGTTGAAAATTAATTTAATCAAGAAGTTTGAGAAGGATATTTTGCTCATTCTTTGTAAGTTAGAAAAAATCTTTTCACCATCATTTTATGATGTTATGGTGCACCTAGCTGCTCATCTTCCAAAGAAAGCTCTTCTGGTTGGCTCGGTATATTACCAGTGGATGTATCCTATTGAAAGATAAAGAAATCATAATCTCTTTGACATATAAGTTGTAAGATGAAAATATATTAGAACTCTTCAAATTATTTTTTATTTGCATATCCTTGTGTATCCTAAAAAAGTACGTGCACAATAAGACATGACCTGAAGAATCCATAGTGGCAGCATAAATAGCTATGGGGTGTCTCATATTCTGCTCAATGTATCTTGATGATATCAAAACAAGATTCAATCATGTAGATCATAATGCTGACCATGAATGGGATAATGATGAACCGATATCGTTCATATTCAAATAAATGGTTTGACCCATGGGTGGAAGAAGATATGGGTTTATGGACGTGAATGGCTATTCAGGCACACTTTTATATTCTAAATAAATGTTAAGAAATTAAATTTTTAATTAAGTATTATCTTACTATAATTTTAGTATTCTAACTAATTTTTTTCATGTCGATGTAAAATTAAAAATCATGACTTATTACAATGAGTACAAGAATATACTATCCAGGAAGAATAATACAAATGTTGATGATCAACATAGAATAAAATTTACAAAATGATTTGGGGATCATGTAAGTTTCACTAGTATTATATTATATTTTTATAATTATGTAATTATTTTCTTGTACCAACATAATTTTTTATGTTATATTGTAGATGAAATCTAAGTATTTCAATAAAGAAGAGGATGCAACCGATGAGTTGTATAATTTAGTATGTGGTTCTGATCAAAGAGTTAACTACTACACATCCTATATCATTGCAGAAATAAGATTTCATACAAGAGAGCTTGAGATGCAAAGAAGGACCCAGAATAATAGGATTGCTGTGATAGAATATAAAGATGAAGAAGAGATTGAATAACTTGGTATATTAATAGATATCATAGAATTGAAGTATGGGTCCAAAAATTTGGTATTCTTGTTTTAGTGTGAAGGGTAGAATATTAGTAATAAGAAGATCGATATTCATATCAATCCATGCTTTACCAGTATAAATTTTGCACGAGCATGATACTAGAATAAGCCATATATATAAGCAACTCAAGCGAAATAAGTAATATATTTAAAGAATCTAAAATATTGAGGTGATTGGCATGTCATACAAAGAATAATACTTAGAGACGTGTGTGACATACTAACCCAACTAGAGATAGACAATAATTCAGATCTACATGAAGAAGAAGCTTTTTAAGAGGAAGAACAAATATTGACCGAGCACCTTGTTGATGAAAAACTTATGACAACTTCTTTGAATAGGACTGATCTGCCATCCAATAAAGTTGAAGCTGATTTTGTATTTAATCTTGATGATTTTAGAGGACGATGAGCGGTTCATAAATGACGATGAGATAGAAGATAATACATTAATCGATTATTGTAATTCAAAGAAGGATCTAGAAATTGAGAAGGATACGGATATTGATAAGTAGATCTATATTTTTTGTTGAATCTTCTGTTACAATAATATGGTATGCAATACAATTCTATTCATTAGCATTTATGTATTTTTCACTATTATTATTCATTATTATATTTATTTATATGTCAAGTTAATTATATGCATAGTTTAAGCATTATAGATATGGCGTCAGGAGGGTGACGATAACGTTCAAGTTCCCAGCCTATTCTTAAGCCTTCCCCCATTTCTACTGCTGCACCATCGAAGTCGCCAGAGGGCCCTATAGAGGTAGGTCCGAGTGAGGTGGATTTGAGTGAGGCAAGCCTGAGTGGTATTTTAATATTTTTTATATAATAAAATTTGATTTTAATTTATCTAGCTATTAGATTTATAGATGACTATTATACTAATAATTTATTCATCATTTTTTTAGGCCATTCTCTTTCGATGGTGAGGTGAGGGCAAGGTCTGTTGAAGAACTTTGTCCTTGAGTATTGGAGATGCGAGCACGAGGGACAGCATCTCCACATCGAGATTCCATCGGACTATACCAGGCCTATTAGGGGATGGTGCGAGCCATGGCAAACTAAGCTAGGCATCATTTGCCATAGCTTTGTTCCAACGATGCTCTTCGATTGGCATTAGGTTATACGATCTTAGTGGAAGGTCTTCTATAGCCACTTATAAGTATAATAATATTTATTTAAATATTTAATTAGCACTGTATTTTTATAATACTTGTTATTCATAGGCTATATTTGACATTATTGATTTTGAGCACGATCACGTGCAGTGAGCTACAAATGATTATTTATGCTCATGTTTCAAGGAGTACCCACATTGCATTCATTGCCATCGGTATACTATAATGCATGACCAACGGGTGGAGGCAGCGGACAATAGTTATATGACAACATCACTATAAAGGACTGGGCTATCATATGCTGCACGTATGAGGATTCAGCATATCAGGTAATTTTTTTATTTAAAATTTAATAATTGAATCATTTATTTTTAAATTTAGTTATTTACTAACTAATTTGATTGTTAACTATGCAGGATCAATGTGCCAAAATTATCGTGAATTGGGTGAGATAGACAGTCTCACATTGCAGGAATTCGAGGCCATTCGCCTGCCATATGGAGCAAATGGTAAGTAATTTCTATTTATTATATTTTAACTCTTTAATTATTTTAAAAAAATTATTAATTATTTTTAAATTATAGAGAGATGTAGAGAGTAGTGAGCTTCCTAGTAGGATCGAGATTTATCAGTGGATCCATCAGCAATGGTCAGGAGACTGGATGGTCCGAAGTCAGGAGCTTTATGTATGTTTTTTCAACTATTTTTTTATTAGTATTTTGATTTTCTAATACAAACTTAGAATAGCTATTAATTTAATTTTCAGGATCGTATGATAGACATTAGATCCCAGCCTATCCTAAAGGGCTCAATTTCATCTATAGATGATGAGATCTATGATCAGGTGCTTGGTACAAGATCCTATTATGTTAGAAGACTAGGGCATAGAATCAGAGCTTCTACATCTTCATGTTCATCCAGAGCTGACATCCATTCTGCCTATGATATCCGACTGATGGAGATATAGAGACAGACTGCTGAGGATTGGTAGCAGGCTGCTAAGTTGATTGCATGCATCGATGAGTACCAACCATTCTAGATGCAGATGATGGAGCAGATGGCATACATAGAGCAGATGATGTAGCTAATGAGGTAGCAGCAGGTCAGTTCGAACTTCTTTAAGCACTCTCCTCCTTCGATCCATTCACCTTCTCTAGATACTGGCGATGCTTGACAGCCAATGGTCAGTTTTTATATATTTTTATTTTTATTTTGGATCCTTTATATTTATAAAAAAATATTTTTAAAATTATATTTTTATATAATAAAATGATGAAATTTATTTATGGATGAAATGATGAAATTTATTTATGAATTTATTTTATAGATTTTTTATTTTAATTTTACAAATTATAAATATTAATATTAAAATTAAAAATTATAAAATATATTTATTTATAATTTTTTTAAAAAAATTTATGATAGCATTATTTATGATGAAATTTTTTCATCATAAATAAAAAATTATTTATGATGAAAAAAATCTATCACAAGTAAAAAATTATTTATGTTGAAAAAATCCATCATCAATAAAAAATTATTTATGATGAAAATTTCATTACGAATAATGAATTATTTATGATGAAAAAATTTCATCACAAATAAATAATTATTTATGATGAAAAATTTCTATCGTAAAGAAAAAAATATTTATGATGGAAAAATTGCATCATAAATAATTATTATTTGTGATGAATTATTTTTCATTGTAAATAATTTTTTATTTATGATGAAATATTTTTTATCGAGAAAATATTATTTATGATGTAAAATTATGGTTTTCTATCAGAAATAATTTCATCATCGATAATTTAATAAATAAAAAAAAATTTGATGAAAATTTTTTATCATAAAAAAGTTTTATTAGCAATGAAAATGATGTTTTCATCACTAATTATTATCTATGTTGGGGTAAACCCCGCTCCCACCGAAGTTCGGTCTAATACTCAGCCAAGTATAATTTGTAATCGCAGAAGAGCTTCAATCGCCACTTCTTCTTCAATCGAACTTTCAGACTTTTTCTTCAATCGGACTCCTTCCGGACTTCTCTCCTTCCAGACTTCTTCTTCAGCCGAACTTCTCCATTGTCGAACTCCTTTCGAACTTCTCCTTCAGTCAAACTCCTTCGCGACTTTTTCTTCAGTCGGACTTCTTCTGAACTTCTCCATCAGTCGGACTCCCTCGGACTTCTTCTTTAGTCGGACTCCTCCATGAGTCGAACTTCTCCTTCAGCCAAACTCCTCCAAAATTTTTCCTTCAGTCAAACTTCTCTATCAGTCAAACTTCTTTTGGACTTCTCCTTCAATCGGACTCCTCCATCAGTCGAACTCCTTCCAAACTTCTCCTTCAATCGAACTCCTTCCGAACTTCTCCTTCAGCCAAACTCCTTTCGGACTTCTCTATCAGTTGGACTTCTTCTGGACATCTCCTTCAGTCAAACTCCTCCCAGACTTCTTCTTCAGTCGGACTTCTCCATCAGTCAGACTCCTTCTGGACTTCTCCATCAGTCGAACTCCATCCAAATTCCTCCAGTAGATTACTTCCAGATTTCAACTAACATTTCTCTTAGATGATCCCTTCTAGTCGTATTTCCTTTAGCTCTTCACCAACCAATGCTTGCTTCCTCCGAACTTCGACTATTAAATTCCAACGAACAGGCACATCACGACAATGGACACTACTCTCCATAACAAACTTCATGTGACCCCGAGCGGCCCACTACCCAATGGTTATGGCTATAGCTTTTAAGTTTGTTATAGGCTCCATCTATAAAAGGAACCCTCCAGATATGTTTTCTTTAAGCTCTCTTCTCCTTCCCAAAACTTTGCTGAATTCTTTTCTGAGCACTCTATTTTTATTTGCCAGAAGAGCTAACTTGATCATCGGAGGATCCTGCCGGAGCTACCACCATCGATTCGGATGAAACTTTATTTTGCAGGTCAACAGTGGAGGCCTTTTCTTCCTCAACTCCAGCTCGATCTGACGTCAACCAAATTCTGCACCAATAAAATTGGCGCTAGAGGAAGGGATCATTTGTAAACTCTTGTTCTTAAAGGAGTGCTCAATCGATCCTATGGATCTTTTTCTTCAAGGTTCATCTTCATCCTCTCCCTCAATCCCAAGAAATGCCTCTAAAGAAGGCGACTACCTGAAGATCTACCGCTTCTGCTGCAAGATCTGAGCTAGATCCATCCATTTCTACTCCATCGTCGGTGCTTCAACCTCCTTCTCTACCAATAGCCATGGTAGATTCAGAGCAGTTTAACCTACTGATGTAGCGGGTTCGGAGCCTCACCAAAATGGTGCAGACTATGCAGCAACCCTGATGGCAGTTCCATCAGGAAACCCATCATTGGGATGTCAGGAATCGATCCCAAGGAGGTGCACTTGGGCTAGCATACCCGTCGCCCCTAGGAAAGGAAAATAGAGAGTAGAGGATCCTTGTTTAGATCATGATTCTTCCACGAAAGAGACCTTCTCCATCTACAGTTGGAAGCCTTTCAAGATCTGCGATCGAGATGACATCCTCGATCAAAAACTGTGAGAGATGGATTGGAGGATTGAGGAACTCCACCACATCATCCGGGCTCACCAAGATGACGTCTACACCAATCCCCCTTTCTCTCTCCAAATTATGCAAGAGCCCATTCCGTCGAACTTCAAGCTTCTCCAATTTGAAAGCTACGATGGAACCTCTAATCCGATCGATCCCCTGGAGACCTTTCAGACCATGATGCTATTCCATGATGCACCAAACATCATCTTATGCTGAGCTTTCTCATCTACCTTGAAGGGAGCAGCAAGAAACTGGTACTTGACATTGAAGCTAGGTTCGATCTTCTTCTTTGACCAGATGAGCCATCAATTTATGGCTCATTTTGTTAGCAGTCGACATCTTCGGAGAGGTTCAGACTCCCTCATCAACATCAAGCAAAAGGAAGGAGAGTCCATTCAAACTTATGTCAATCGCTTCAATGCTGCCGCACTAGAAGTCCAGAACCTGAACCAGTCTGTTGCAATGACCGCGCTGAAAGACGGTCTTCAGAAGAATGATTTATTATTCTTCCTAGAGAAGAAGTACCCCAGGAACTTTGCTGATCTACTAGCTCGGGCTGAAGGATATGCCCGAGTGGAAGAAGCTTTTAAGTTGAAGAATGAGGAAGCCGTAGGAGAGTGGCAGACGGGCAAGTCTAATAAGCCCGCAGCTAGTGGAGGGCCGAATGAAGTTTGGCCATGCTCACGGACTCCCCCTAAGCGCAAGCAAGCCCAAACTTCTCCTCGAGCTCGTCATCAAAGAAGCCCCGATAGAAGGGTATGAAGAAGTTCTCCTCCAAAATATTTCATAACTACGTCCCCCTCAATGCCCAAAAGCATAAGTATTGATGGAGATCAAGGAGCAACTGTCGAGGCCTAAAAGGATGTGCACTCACCTTGGTAAGTGCAATCCTAACAAATACTGCCTCTACCATCATGACCACGGCCATGATACTGAAGAATGCATTTAGCTTCAAGACGAGATCGAGGAGCTCATCAGGAGAGGTCGGCTGGATCGATTCCTTAGATGCCAGTCTGAAGTAAGAGAAGATTGATTGAGGGCACTATCGTAGCCAGAACCACCAAGGAGGGAGGAACAACAAGGAGATCAGCTACCTCTCAGCATCATCAATACTATCTCTAGGAGATTTTGACGAGAAGAGGCCAGCGAATCTGAGGGATCAATGAAGAGATAGAGGACTAAAGAATCCATAACCTTCATTGAGGTAGATGCATGGGAAGTACAATTTCCATACAATGATGTGGTTGTAATTTTTTTAAATATAGCAGACTATGATGTACGTCGCGTCTTAGTTGATAATGAAAGTTCGGCTGACGTCTTGTTTTATGATGCTTTCTCCAAAATGTCAATATCTAATAGTCAGCTTGGACCAATAAACTTTTCACTAGTAGGCTTCGCTGGTGTTGCAATACCGGTTGAAGATGTAATAACTCTACCTATGATGCAGGGCAATATCCAAGATAATCTAGAGCGTAGGTGGATTTTCTGGAAGTAAAGACTCTCTCTGCTTACAATGCAATTCTCAGCCGACCTGATTTTGAATGCACTTCAAATGGTGTTGTCAATTTATTATTTGAAGATGAAGTTCTCAATAAGTTACGGGATCGGAGAGATCAGGAGAGATCTATTAAGGATCTAGTACCAACGAATTGCAATAGAAAGAAAGAAGAAAACAAAATAAGAAAGCAATCAAGTACGTGGATCAGTCTAAAGGCTCACCTCTATGGGGCATGAAAAACTTTACTATGAAAAGGAAGAGATACAAGAGGAGAGTACCCACTCTCAACTCACGTATATAATCCGCTCAATAAGAAATTATCCTAAACAAACTCGCTTTTGGAGACCTCCTAAAATGATCATAGTCCATTGCCTAGCTATCTGCCTAAAGCACCTGCTCCTGCTATCGCTAGCACCCTTCTCTATGCTCTCTGCGTCTCAAACTCTCTCAAAAATACTAAGCCACAGCCCAGCCACTCTTAAGCTCTCGATCTGCCATGCCTTTTGAAGGCCTCTATCTGACTCAGGATCAGAGTCTGCAATCCCAAACGAACTCAAACAAGTCCCTCAGTCCGTTAGATTGCGACCGTGGCCGTCCATGGCCGTTGGATTGCGCAAACCGCATCAAATGCCATGATAAAAAGCCTGGTCCATGCTCTCTAGCGCATGGACCGCATAAAAATGCCCCATGCCCATGCCTTGTTCGCTAGGCCGCCTGGGCCTGGGCCGCGCCCACGCATGCGCCTGCTTGGGCTTGGGCTCGGGCTGCGGTCGCACGTGGTGCTGGGCCGCGCACCCACCCGCGCATGGCCTTGGGCCGCACGCCCGCCCGTGCGTGGTGCTGGCCCGTGCTGCCTGGGTGTGCCTAGGCCAGCCCGTGCGTGGCTGGGCCACATGCCTAGGCCAACACACTTGTGGGCCTATGATGGTGTGCATCGCTACTGACATCCTATTCGATGCTCTGCATGCTCCTTCGTGTGTATCGTCACCATCTGATCTCCGATTGAGGTATTCTTGGGCTCGTTGGACTTCGTTCATCATCCCAGACCTTACTATGGGATTAATGTAAAAGAATTTGAGGCACTTTTCTCAACAATCTTCATCTCGACTCGATATTCGATCTCAACCTATTCGAGAGTTTGTCTAGCACCCCCATGCCCTAGGGCAATCACTGCTGATCATAGATGGGCAAACATGGGAGTCGAGCCAGGCCGCTCGATCCCACCTTCATCAACTACTGTGATCCATTTGACCTGAGACCTGTTCGGGGAAGCCTCCTATAGCAATAGAAACTTTACCTTGCGACCTCGCATGTCATCCTCCCGAGTCTCTCATCCTGTGCCCGATCTTTTTCCGTCTAGAGCTCCACCTCGCATTGGACTCCTTGACATGAGATAATGTCCTCCATACTTTCTTCCTCTAAGCACCATCCTACTGCCATGCATGATCTTCAGAATTCCTCCATCAGCTTTCCATCTGAAGTCGGTCGAATCTAGTCTGCTCAGTGAGATTAGATTCTTCTTAAAGCTGGGTATGTATCGGACCTCATCCAACTTCTTCACTGTTCCATCATGGAGCTTCATGCTGACCATCCTGCTACCCTTGATCTCATAGCTTGATCCATCTGACAGGAACACAGTGCTATCACCAGACTCCAGGGAATCAAACAGCTCTTCTCTGCAACATACATGGTGGGAAAAAGTAGAATCTATAATCCACTGGAAGAAAAAACTAGATACCTCATCAAAAATTAAAAAGATATCATCACTGCCTTCTGTATTGCTACTGGTTACCGCTACAGTAGCCCTTGACGGATCCTTAAGTTGTGGGCAATCCTTGACTCGATGCCCCAACTCGTCACACCTGTAGCATCTAATCTTGCTTTGGTCCCTCATTTTGGACTTGGATCATCCTCCTCACGATCCTCTATCGCTCCATCTACAACCTCCTGCTCCTTTAGAAATCGCCAAAATTGAGCTACCACCATCTGAGCTCAAAGCTGGATTCTCCTTCCTAAGGACTTCATTTTGGAGTGTCGCTATAGTGACCACGTCCATCTTGATGGTGCTCTTTCCCACTAGAAGAGCAGTCACCAAGATCTCATACAAAGGGGGAAGCGATGCTAACAAGACCAATGCTTTGGTCTTCTTCCCAACTTTTTTGCCAACACTGAGAATATCGGTAAGGATCTTTTGAAAATTGGATAGATGCTCCCGCATGCTCTGACCTTCGTCCATCCATAGTTGATAGAACTGCCTCCAAAGGAAGAGGGTGTTGGTGAGTGACTTTGCCATATACAACTCCTTGAGTTTTAATCACAGCACCATTGGAAAAGTCTTGTCAAGTATATGGATCACCACATCATCTGCTAAATACAAGCGGATCGTGCTCACCACCTACATGTAGATCCGCTTTCAATTCTTCACCTCTATGGTGGCTTGCATCTTGTCATACAAGAGAGCATCGATCAAACCATGTTGGATGAGGATATTTTTTATCCTTGCTTGTCATAAGAAAAAATTGCCCTTTCCATCAAACCTATTGACCTCCATCTTGATTGCGCTTGTTTTCTCCATGTTCTCCAATCTCTAGCATAACTGCTGCAATCTGCTCTCTAGTACTATCTGGCCCTGATACCACTTATTAAGGATCTAGTACCAATAGATCATGATACAAAGAAAGAAGAAAATAAAATAAGAAAGCAATCAAGTACATGGATCATCCTAAAAGCTCGCCTCTATGGGGCATGCAAAACTTCACTATGAAAAAAAAAGAGATACAAGAGGAGATTATCTACTCTCAACTCACGTATACAATCCTCTCAACAAAAAGTTATCCTAAACAAACTCTCTTTTGGAGACCTCTTGAAATGATCGCAGACCATTGCTTAGCTATCTACCCGAAGCCCCTACTCTTGCTATCGCTAGCATCCTTCTCTATTCTCTCTATATCTCAGGCTCTCTCAAAAATACTAAGCCACAACCTAGCCACTCTCAAGCTCTCGGTCTGCCATGCCTTTTAAAGGCCTCTATCCAACTCAGGATTGGAGTCTACAATCCCAAACGAACTCAAACAAGTCCCTCGATCCATTAGATTGCGACCGCAGCCCTCCATGGCCGTTAGATCATGCAAACCGCATCAAATGCGGTGATAAAAAGCCTGGTCCATGCTCTCTGGTGCATGGACCATGTAAAAACACCCCACGCTTGTGCCTTATTCACGAGGCCGCCTGGGCTCGGGCCACGCCCACATGCGCCAACTTGGGCTACGTGCCCACCCACGCATGGCGCTGGGCCGCACGCCCACCCTCGTGTGGTGCTGGCCCATGCTACCTAGGCATGCTTGGGTTGGCCCATGCACCTAGGCCGGCACACCAGTGGGCCAGCGATAGTGTGCCCCACTACCGACATCCTGTCTGATGCTCTACATGCTTCTTCATGCATATCTTCATCGTTTGATCTTCGATTGAGGTATTCTTGGGTTCGTTAGAATCCATTCATCATCCTGGATCTCACTGTGGGCTTAATATAGAAAAATTCGAGGCATTTTTCTTGATAAGATCAAGCTCTGGTAAGACACTGCTACTCAATTGCCCTATGAAAGGAAGAACGGTCTGACCCTTATCCTGTTGATGGGTTAGATGTCCGAAATGACCTCACAGAAGAAAGGGGAGAATTGATGGAAGATCTTATCTCAGTCCTTCTGAATGATGGAAATGTGGAGCACATGGTACAGATTGGTTCCAATCTAATTGATGGGATACAAGAGCAGCTCATCAAATTCCTTCGAAGAAATGCAGATGCTTTTACCTGGGTCCTCGCAGACATGCCGAGAATCGATGCAGAAATTATGGAGCATCGTTTGGCTGTTGATCCAAAATATCGGCCAATAAAAGAAAAGATGCAGAGCCATGCCCTAGAGAGATAGAAGGCAATTATAGAAGAAGTTGACAAGCTCCTTAAGACTGGATTCATCCGAGAAGTCAACTATCCAAATTGGATCTCCAACATCGTACTCATCAAAAAGGCAAATGGCAAATGGAGAATATGCATAGATTTCAAAAAATTGAACAAAGTCTACCTAAAAGATAGCTATCCTTTATCCAGAATTGATCAGCTGGTGGATGCAACTTTGGATCATGAGCTCCTCACTTTCATGGATGCCTTCTTTAGCTATAATCAAATCCGAATGACGTCAGAAGATGAGAAGAAAACTACTTTTTTTACTGACCGTGATCTTTACTGTTATAAGATTATACCTTTTGGACTCAAAAATACAAGAACAACATACCAGCGCCTGATCAAAAAGATCTTCAAGAAGCAAATCAGCCGCAACATGAAAGTGTATGTAGATGACATGCTTGTCAAGAGCCGAACTTTAATAAATCATATTGCCGACCTTGAGAAAATCTTTGATGCCCTTCAAAAATATAAGATGAAGTTGAATCCAACCAAATACGCCTTCGGTGTGACTTTAGAAAAATTCTTGGGGTTCATGGTGTCAAGGTGCGGGATTGAAGCAAATTCGGAGAAGATTCGAGCCAATCAAGAGATGGCGGCTTCTAAATCCATCAAAGAAGTTCAACGTCTGACTGAAAAGGTGGTGACCCTTAACCACTTCATCTCAAGGTCGGCCAAGCGATGTATGCCCTTTTTTCAAGTTCTTAAGCAACCAAAGGACTTCTATTGGACCATCGAATGCCAACAAGTCTTTAAAGAACTCAAGGACTATCTTTGTTCACCTCCCCTATTAGCCAAGCTCGAACCTGGAGAAGAACTATTTCTATACCTAGCAGTCTCTCTAGCAGCTTTGGCAACAGTCTTAGTTAAAGAAGAAGTGAAAGTACAGTGGTCGATCTACTATATAAGTCGGATCCTGAGAGATGCCGAGACCAGGTATACTAAGTTAAAAAAACTAACTTATGCTCTATTGATTGCAGCCTAGAGACTCCAACCTTATTTTTAGGGGCACACCATAATCCTCCTCACTGATCAACCAATCGAGGTAGTTTTTCATTGAACAGATGCCTCTAGGAGAATAACAAAATGGGCAATTGAGCTCACCGAATTCGACATTAACTACCAACCTCGGCTATCAGTCAAAGCCTAAATATTGGTAGATTTTATAGTGGAATGCACCATTTTGGATGAAGCCAAGCTTGAACAAAATGAAACCAGCATTTCATGGTTACAGCTGAGCTCCTCTGAAAAAAGAGCCAATCATCCCGAAGATTTCTAGGCCCTATATATGGATGGCTCATCCAACACTTCTAGTGCAGGTGCAGGACTGATCTTGGTTAACCTGGAGGGGATCATCATCGAATATGCACTATGCTTTAAATTTTCTGCAACTAATAATGGGGCCGAATATGAAAAGTTGATCGCTGGGTTAAAGATAGCTAAAGAGTTAGAAACAGATCAGCTCTAAATCTACAGTGATTTCCAACTGGTGGTTGGATAGGTTAGCAGTAGTTATGAAGCATGGGAGGAAAGCATGATGAAATATCTTAAGAAAGTGAAGAACTTGATTTCGGCCTTCAACAGTTTTAACATCCAACAGATTTTAAGGATAAAAAATACCATAGCCGACCTTCTCTCTAAACTGGCCACTTTAGCCCCGACCGAACTGCCTAAGAAAGTATTCTTTGAAGTTCTGAAATGCCCAAGTTTGGAGGAATCGCAGTCTATAATATAGATCAACCATGAGCCATGTTGGATTGATCCATTGGTCGCCTATCTTAAAGATGGAGTTCTTTCTTATAATCCGAAAGAAGCTTAGAAACTCAAAAACTAAGCCTTCCGATATGTTCTATATGAAGGCAAGCTGTATAAAAGATCGTATTCTTTACCGCTCTTGAGATGTCTCCGACCTTCAGAAGCTGATTTTGCATTATGGAAAGTACACGAGAGAATCTACAAAAGTCATATAGGGTCCAGATCTTTATCACAAAGATTGCTTCAGCAGGGTTACTATTGGCCGATCTTGTACCATGATCCTATGAAATATGTCAAAAAATGTGACCGCTGCTAAAGAAATAAAAATATCTAAAGACAGTCAGCCTCCGAACTTACACCCCTGAGTGCCCCATGGCCATTTGCACAATGAGGAATGGATATACTCAGACCATTTTCAATGGCATCCAGACAATGGAAGTTCCTCTTAGTGGCAATAGACTATTTCATAAAGTAGATTGAAGCGGAACATTTGGCAAAAATAACTAAAGCAAAAGTGTAGGACTTCGTCTGAAAGTTGATTATTTGTAGATTCGACCTACCATGGACCCTCATAATAGATAATGGATGATAATTTGTTAGAGCGAGATTTATCGAATTCTATGAAGATCTGAATATCTTCCATCATTTTACATCAGTAGCTCATCCACAGGCAAATGGAGAGGCCAAAGTAACTAATAGAATCCTGCTGCAAAGTATCAAAGCAAGGCTTGAGAGGATAAAAGAACTTGGATAGATGAACTCTATCATATGCTCTAGACTTACCAAACTACCCAAAGATTGCCAACAGGAGAAACTCCATTTGCTTTGGCCTTTGGAACTGAAGCTGTCATCCCGATAGAACTTAAACTCCCATCAGCATGAGTCATGGCATTCAATGAATAGTGCAATTCACAGGACCTAAGAGCTAACCTCGACTTGGTAGAAGAAAAATAGAAAAAAGCTCAAGTTCGGATGGCAGCCTACAAACAAAAAATAGCTCGCTACTACAACTCAAAAGTCAAAGGTAGAATATTCAAAGTGGGGGACTTGGTACTTCGATGAGCAGCTATTTCACAACCTCAAAATTAAGAAAAGCTTGCTCCAAATTGGGAAGGCCCATATGAAGTAGAGGAGGTCGTCCCATCCAAAACTTATCATCTGAAGGAGCTCGGAGGAACAACACTTCCACGACCTTGGAATTCAAAAAATTTGAAAATATACTATCAGTAATTTTTCTTCAATAAAACTCCTTTATTTCAACATTATTATTTTTTGGTACAAAAACTATGTAATGATAGAAAAAAAGTAATCAAAAAATGACCATATTAGGAATAGAAGCAGAACCTCATCCTAACATAAGCAAGTCGAAGACCTCCAGTTATTTAAGACAAGAGGAGGAGAGAGGCTCATTCAACGGCCAATTTGTGCCCTTATTACCATGTTAGGAATAGGAGAAGAACCTCATCCTAATATGAGCAAGTCAAAAATCTCTAATTATTTAAAACAGAAGGGGGGAGAGGCCCATTCGGTGGCCCATTTGTGCCCCTATTACCATGATAGGAACAGGAGGAGAATCTTGCCCTGACATGAGCAAGTCGAAGACCTTCAGTTATTTAAGACAGGAGGAGGAAGAGAGGCCCATTCAACGATCCATTTGTGCCTCTATTGTCATGTTAGGAATAGTGGAGAACCTCGTCCTAACATGAGCAAATCGAAGATCTTCGATTATTTAAGACAGGAGGAAGGGAGAGGCCCATTCAACGGTCCATTTGTATTTCCTATTGTCATGTTAGAACAAAGGAGGAGAACCTTATCCTAACTTGAGCAAAGTCAAAGGCCTTCATTAATTTAAGATAGAAATGAGGGGAGAGACCCATTCAATGGCCCATTTATGTTCCTATTAGTCATATTAGGAATAGGAGGAGAACCTCGTCCTAACTATGAGTCAAAGTTCGAAGGCCTTCGATTATTTAAGGATAGGATTTAAGGAAATGAGATGAGGGAAGAGTTCCATTCAATGTGCCCCATTATATGCCTCAACAGTCTTGTTAGAAATAGAAGAAGAACCTCATCCTAACTTGAGCAAAGTCGAAGGTCTCATTAATTTAAGACGAGATGAGAAGAGAGGCCCATTCGACGGCCCATTGGTGCTCCTACTACCATATTAGGGATAGGAGGAGAACCTCATCCTAACATGAGCAAACCAAAGACCTCTAGTTATTAAAAATAGGAGAAGAGGAGAAAACCTATCAACGGCGCGACCATGCTACTGTAGTCCTATTAATAGAAGAAGAATCTCGTCATAATATGAGCAAATCAGAGACCTCCGGTTGCCTGAGATAGGAGGAAAATCTCATCATGGCAAAAGCAAAAACCAACCTCATCAAGAATAAGTAAGGACTTTGTCTTGACAAAAGAATCAAGAAAAATCAACTAAGCTGAAAATGGAAAGACAACATCGTCCTAACATCATCCTGACATAAATAAAGATCTTCAGTCATGAAAAAGATAGGAGAAAAGCTATTTGTCGATGATTATTCCAACAAAAGACAAAATAAAGGAGAAAAGCAAAAAAATAAAATAAAAAAATAATTAAAGAAAGTATTTCTTCATTAAAGTTAGAATTATTATAAAATGAAGGTCTATAAGATTAGATATAAAAGTGAGGAGGAAAAGGCCAAAGCTCTAAGAAGAATCTGATCCCTCAGACTTTGGGCTGCTGGCCATCATCAAAGATTCCTTTAAACTGACTATCTCTTCCTCAAGTTCTTTCTTTCTTAACAGACTCTCCACATACATCCTGTTGGCTCATCGATAATTATCTTTGGATTCTCTCAACTGCCTCCTTAGAACCGTCAACTCAGCCTCCGCATCCTTCACAGCTTGACACTCGTATGCCATCTGGATCTTCAACTATTGGAGTTCGGCCTTATCCTTGTTGTATGCAAATGAAAGACCGCGAAAGGATTTCCTCAGAAAAATAATCCACTCTGACTCTTTATCAGCACTGACCTGCTGATTTATTAAGAATTGTGTCCCAAGACCAATCATCAGTCTATTGATAGTTGAGATATTATAATTAATTTATTAATTAATAAAAAAATTTTGGCATCTTTTTTCATCATAAGTTTACATCTTCTAATGAACTCCATTATTGTGATGAAGTCCTTAAGACTATTTAGTTTTCATAAAGAAAGGATTTATCAATTAGTTCTTAAATTTATTCACGACCAAATGATAGGCTATTAATTAGGATGACAGTATCTATTGAGCATGGGTCGCTATATGCCATATAGGTTAGTTATCCTCTTAACCAAGATGTGTGGAGATACTAGTATGGCATACAGGTGAGATATATGGGTACATCATCATTGAACGTGACCAACTCCAGAGAATTCTACTATCGAGAATGTCTCTGATGGGATATAGGTATAAGTATCCTTTAGACCTGAGATCATCTCAGTGACTTGCAAGAAACTCACTATGCTTTGGTACCAGACTAACTGAATTTCTAATTTAGCAACGAAAGGCTTCTGGGCATAGTCAAGTATTTGCAAAGTCGGAGTGTGATCAGATGGAATTGACCACTCCAAAAGTTGGAGAAGAATGTATCACTGTATTTCAATATAGCAAAATCTTGGCTAGAATAATCCATCAGATGGATTTGATATTTTAAAATATAATATGGATAACCTGATCAGAGTTGACAGTTGAACTCTGATATATACTACGAGCATTATGGTCAAGGGGATGAATTATATGGAAACTATATCCGCATGGGTTCTAAGGATGGTGTTCTACACCTTCGACTTATCCGATCGTCGGATATTATTACTAGATTATCACTTCGATTGATACAAAAATTTATTTTTGTACTATCAACTTAGTTTCGGACCTATGAGGTCACACATATTAGAGCTTACGATCTAATCGGATGGTTGATCAATGATTAAGAATCATTCTAGGGTTAAACAATCAATAGGATTGGTACAGAAATTTATTCTTATATTATCGACTTAAGTTCAGACCTATGAGGTCATATACATTAGAGCTTACGATCTAATCGGATGGTTGATCAATGATTAAGAATCGTTCTAGGGTTAAACAATCAATACGATCGATGTTTAACTTAGTGCAAGTGTTGCAAGGGGATCGATTATCAATTGAATTGCTAATTGACTTAATTTGATTAAGCCAATAGCCTAAGATTAAGTCTAATTAAATATAATTTAATTAAATTTAGTTTGGGCTTGATTGGATCAAGTCTAATTGGTTTATTGGATAAGTCAAGTTCAAGGAAGAACTAGTCCTAGTCTAACTAGGACTCGGATTAATCTAATTTTTTAATTTGATTAAAAAAATTATAATTTAATTTAATTCAATTAAGTTCTTAAATAGATTGGGATCTTATTTAATTGAATTGGTTTAATCTTAATTTTATTTGGTTAAAAGATCTTGTTTGATCAAGTTAAAATAGGAGTCCTAGTGTGACTAGGACTCCCTATCTCCTTGCGCCACCTTAGTCCCAACGCCCCCCACACCTAATTTTTAAATATTTTTCATGAAAAATCCCTTTCTTCCTGATTTTCATGCCCCCTCTCTCCCTCCAAGTCATATTTGGAAGTTAGGTAAAAGACCAAATTAAAGGAGGAATTGGTTTTGCTTAGGATTCTATGAAATAGAATCCTTATTGACCAAAACATCTTCCCTTGAGTGTCGCCCCCTCTTTTAATTAATTTTTTTCTTATTCCATGAAAATAATCTCCTTTGTTGTGTGCCCTCCCTTATTGGTCCATGCCAAAAATTATGGAGGAGGCCAACTTTCCATGTTTGGATATTCCTAGTCTAGAAATTTGACCTAACTTGGACTCTTCTTTTTTCCTATTTATTGGATGAATTTTATTCCTATTTTTTCATGAAATATAGAGTTTTGGGAGAGATTTGGGGTGTGCAAAAATTAGAGGAAGAGGGTCCTTGGGCATGGGGGTTCCATAGGCACCAAACTAGATGTCTAGGTGAGAGAAAAGAGAAGAAGAAGAGGGTCTTCTTCTAGGGTTGTTTTATTTTCAATCTCTCCTCCTTTTTTTTGAGTTTTTCTGAGAGAGTCTCAGATCAGTAAACTCTCATCTTTCTTCTCATATTTTAGAGAGTCTAAATTTTAAAAAAGGGAGCATCGGATCGACCATCGAAAAAGGATCAGCATAGTACTAGCATGCTATGCTGATTTTCCTGCATCGGACTTCAGATCAGAGATCGTAGGCTCATGTGGATGACTCCTAGATGTCGAATATGTGTGTGGCTTGTGACTTCATCCTCAAGCCTAGATCAATAAGTTAGAACATTTAAACTTACTCAAGTAATAGATCTGATCTATAAACTTCATACATGCATTTGATGTAGTATAGATCTAGGTTGATTTAATCAACCTTTTTCTTTCGTATTTAATTTTAATTTTTGATTTAATATCATATCTTAATCATATAATAGATCTATGATCTAGGTGTTTACATAATTATTTAAATAAATTTTAGATTTATTTAAGTCTTCCACTATAAGATCTTGAAAAAATTTCAAGATCTACCTGTGAAACCCTAGATCTGGTTCCTTCAATTGGTATCAGAGCCCAGGTTCTTATTACATAATTTTTATGCATGTCTAGATTATTTTTTAGATTAGATCTAATTTATAATTTAATTATTAAATTTAAAATTAAAATAAAATAAAATATTTTAAATTGCACGGACTGCCATAAGGTTGTCCTGCTGTAAGGTTTACCCCTTACAGTGAATAGGTTGTCCTAGGACATACTGATCTAAAATATTGATCATAAAATTTTAAATTAGATCTAAAAAATTTTATGATCTAATTAAAAATATTTTAATCTAATTTTAATTATCATAAATATGTTAGATTTGATCTAGGAAGACTTATCATTGATTATTATTGAAACTATTTCAATTACATGAACCTATTTAGATTAGATCTAAAGTAGTTTTATATTTATTTTACTTGCATATTGATTATGAATCAAACATGCAACTTGGTTGATAGAACCATGTTATAAAAATATTTTACAAATATGAAAATTATTTTTGAAAAGTCGAACCCCAACCCTCAGCCCAAAACTTAATTGAGAATTAAGAAGTTGATTGATTAGGATCTAGGATTGTGAATTAAAGATCCTAAGACACAAATCATAACACATTGGGTTAAATGGGTTAGTGGGGATTAGGTCCATTAATTGGGTTAGACCTAGGGTTAGATTAAAGAATGGACTTAATTAGAGAATTGACTAAATCTAATCAATTATTGTCTTAGATTAGGTTAAGGATTCTCTAGATCAATTACAATAGTTGTAGTTGGTCAAGTCCATGTCTTTAACAAGACCCAAGATGGACTTGATTCTTGGCTACACGGTCTAGCATGAACTGTTAGGTTGATCTAATTGAAACTAATTAAATCAGTTGGTGTCTAAGGTAAACCAGACCAGTGGTTTTTAATTGGCAGCCCGCTTACCTGGTCATTTTTGATGGTGTCTAAGGCAAGCCTGGCAGACCCTTCCACTGATCGAACTTACCTGGCCTCTTGGTGAGATTATGTTTTGATCGGATCGCTTGACTATTCGAGCTGACCCATGTCAGCTAGGTAAATCAGTTTGACTGATTTAGGTGCTCCTAGACCAGCCTATTAATGGTCTCCCTTAAGCTGACTTGGTGAAGTTAGTGGGAAGGATCATGACAAGCTGGTTAATCTGACCTACTCACTTCTATAAATAAATCCTCTAAAATTATTAGGTCCCTAAAATGAAATAGTTATATGATAACTGGATCATAGCCTCCCATTAAAGTGGATGATAATGGATCCATCAGTTGGATAATCATTGGAGGCCCAAAGGCCTGGTGCTTATCAATTGATGGAATTATCATTCATTATATGATCTCTTGGATACATCTTTCTAAATGGTGGTCAGGTGGGCCAACCAAAGTTGGGCCTGATCATTCATTGGTTGGATGGGCCAAGTATGGTCATGTTAATGGTTGGACCTAACTGAACCCTTTTCTGAGAAGGCCAAAGCCAACTGATCAGGGCCTGGGGCAAAATTTAATTACTAAAAATTATTTAGAAAAATAATTGATTATGAACCTACCCTTAGATGTACATAGGTGGGCCTAACCAAAGTTGGGCTCGTGTACAGTCTATGTGGATTCTAGTACCCACTAAGAAATTAGGATAATTCCTCGAATTGGAAGGTAGAGGCTATCAATTCGAATAAAATAGTGGAAGAAACCTTTTGATTAAAGTCCAAATCTTTAGGTTTAATGAATCAATTACTAATTAGATTTTGATTTTTCTTTGTACAGACATGGCCACTTCTCTATCGCTTCAATTATTATTGGACAATGATAAGTTGGTGGGATCCAACTTCGGTAGCTGGTACCAAAAGTTGAAGATTATCCTGGAGCATGAACGGATCCTATATGTGCTGACAGATCCTGCACCTGAGGAGCCAGCTGCCAATGCACGTGGAATAAGTCAGAGATACTTATCAGAAGTAGCTCAATGACTGAACCATGGTGCACTGCATTATGCTGGCTGCAATGAGTGATGAGTTCAATCATAGGTTTGAGACAGCTCAGCCAAATGAAATGCTCCAAGTGTAGGAGGATTCTTTTGGCACATCCGATGACGTTGAGAGGCACAAGACTAGTTGCGCCATCTTCAATGCCAGAATGCGGGATGGAGCCTCTATCATTGATCATGTACTGTATATGATCAAGCTAATAGAGCGCTTGAGCAAACTCGACTTTTTCTTTTATGAACAACTTGAGAAAGATGCAATACTGAACTCGCTACCAAAGTTTAATCTCCCTTTTCTTACTCATTATAGAATGACAAAGCCTGAAGTAAATTGCCATGGCTTACTGGGGTTACTTCAAAACTTTGAGAAGGATCACCAGCTCCATAAAGAGTCGGTGAACTTAGTGGAAGGTTCATCTTCTGGTTCTTGACCCTTTAGAAAAGGAAAGAAGAATAAGAAGAAGAAAAAAAAAGAAGGTGCAAGTTCCAGCTAGAACAATAGTGCAGGGCCAGACTAGAAAGATCAAGCCTAATAAGAGTCAAGCTGAATGCTTTTTTTACAAGAAGCAAGGGCACTCGAAGAGGAACTGTCCTCAGTACATTGCCTTCCTAGACACGAACAGGCAGAGAAAGAAGCAAGCTGTTGCTGGGCAAGATATTTATATGATAACTCCTTGTAATTTCTCTATTTATGATATTACTGATTGGATATTAGATACCGATAGCTCTTACCATATTTGCAATTCCTTGCAGGGGTTGTAGGTGAGTAAAAGATTCGAGCAAGATGAGAGATTCCTGAATGTTGGAGATGGAAGATCAGTTTCAGTTCTAGTTTTAAAAATTTTGAAATTTGTATTTGAATTTCATACCATTGTTCTTAGTGATTATTATTTTTATCCTAGTTCATACCATTGTTCTTAGTGATTATCATTTTTATCCTAGTTTCTTTTTAAATATCATTTTTGTAGGCCTTTTGGCCATGAACAATTCTAAAATTTCAATAAAAAAATGAGTTTGTAATGTTATTATGAATGGTATTATTGCTTTCTATGGATAATTAAATAATGGTGTATATATGTTATCATAACCTATTAATGTAGTCTATTCTATTGGCAAGCACCCTAGATTAGATAGTGTATCAGATATCTACTTATGGCACTATAGGTTGGTCATATAAACAAAAATAGGATAAATAGGTTGACTCAGAAGGGAATCCTCGAAGTTAATGATTGTGAATCACTTCCAACCTGTGAGTCCTGTCTTCTTGGTAAAATGACCAAGTCGCCTTTTACTGAAAAAGATGAAAGAGCCAATAAGCTCTTAGGTCTAGTACATACTGATGTATGTGGACCAATGAGCACAAATGCCAGAGGTGGATATGTCTACTTCATCACTTTCACAGATGATCTATCTAGATATGGATATGTCTATCTGATGAAACATAAGTTGGATTCTTTTGAAATGTTCAAACGATTCCGAAGTGAAGTAGAAAAATAAATCTGAAAGAGTATTAAAACTCTTCGATCTGATCGAGAAGGAAAATACCTTTCTGGTGAGTTTCTCACATATCTAGGAGAGAATGAAATTCTCTCCCAATGGACTCCTCCTGGAATACCACAGCATAATGGTGTATTCTGAAAGGAGGAATCAGAACTCTGTTAGACATGGTCCGATCCATGATGGGAATTTGCCAGCTTGCCGATGTCCTTATAGGGATATGCGCTTGAATTGGCTTGTTATCTATTAAATAGGATTCCAAGTAAGTCTGTAGTTAAAATTTTATATGAGATATGGATAGGATGAAAGCCAGCGCTTTCACACCTTAGGATTTGGGAATGTTCGACTTATGTTAAATGGTTAGTTACAGACAAACTTAGACCTAAGTCTGACAAGTGTACATTCATAGGGTATCCAAAAGAGACCAAAGAATACTATTTCTATCATGCTAATGAACAAAAGGTGTTCGTTAGTCTTAGGGCAACCTTTTTAAAAAAAAAGTTTCTTGATGAAGGAACCGTTGCCTCTAAGGTTAAACTTGATGAAGTTCAACCGATAGAAAGTCTGACATAAAATGTTGAACCTAAGTCGAATTTGATCAGATTAGATTCGAAGCCTAGTGAACCCGAACCATTAAAATGATCCGGTAGAGTACCATGCCATTCGAATAGATACTATAAATTCTTGGTCCAAGATAGTGATCCCATCGAACATGATGAGAACGATGAGGACACGATCACTTATATGGATGCGATGTAGAAACCCGACTCTAAGAAATGGCTAGAAGCTATGAGATCCAAAATGGATTCCATGAAGGTCAATGATATATGGATATTAGTTGACCCACCTGAAGGGGTTAAACCCATTGAGTGTAAATGGATCTTCAAAAGAAAGAGGGGCAGACGAAAAGGTAGAGATCTAAAAATCCCGTCTGGTTGCCAAGAGGTATCGTTAATGTTATGGTATTGACTATGATGAGATGTTCTCCCCTGTGGCAATGCTCAAGTCCATTCGGATCATGCTTGCCATTGCTATCCATCTGGACTATGAGATCTGGTAGATCGATGTGAAGACAGCTTTTCTAAATGGAGAGCTGACCGAAGAGGTGTATATGATACAACCTGAAGGGATTCACATCCATAGATGAGTCCAAGGTGTGCAAGCTTCAGAGATCCATTTATGGATTGAAGCAAGCATCTCGGAGTTGGAACATGCATTTTGATAAAGTGATCAAAACGTATGGCTTCGTTAAGAATGGAGAAGAATCCTGCATTTATAAATGGACAAATGGTCCAGCAGTGGTATTCCTTATTTTGTACGTGGATGATATTCTCTTAATCGAGAATGATATCTCCATACTACAAGGAATAAAAGTTTGATTGTCATCACAGTTCTCCATGAAGGACTTGGGTGAAGCATCCTACATCCTAGAGATGAAGATCTATAGGGATAGATCTAAAAAGATGCTTGGTATATCCTAATCCACGTACATAGAAACTATGCTGAAGAGGTTCAGCATGAAGAATTCCAAAAAGGACTATCTTCTGATAGACCAAGAAATTTCTCTCTCTAAGAAGAATTATCCGACAACTAAAGAGAGAGAGCGTATGACTAGAATTTCATATGCTTCAACAGTAGGATCTATTATGTATGCAATGACATGTACGAGATCAGACGTGGCATACTCACTAGAAGTAGTGAATAGATATCAGTCTGACCCTGGAGAAAATCACTGAAAGATAGTTAAAATTATTCTTAAGTATTTGAGAAATACTAAGGACCAATGGTTAGTTTATGGTGAGTCAGATCTGAAGCTTGTGAAATTTACAGACTTCAGCTTTCAATCTGATTATGATGACAATAAAAGTGTGTCGAGGTATATCTTTACTCTAAATGATGGAGTTATCTGCTAAAAAAATTTCAAGCAGCATATAGTGGCTGACTCTGTTTACGAAGCAAAGTACATGGCAGCCTTAGATGCAGTAAAGAAAGCTGTGTGGCTGAGAAAGTTCATCACCGAGCATGGAGTAGCACCCTCCATTGATGTTCTAGTCCTACTCTACTATGACAGCACTGGTGCCATAGCTCAACCAAAGGAATCGAAGGCACACCAGCGAACAAAGCACATTCTGCACTGCTTTCATTTGGTCTGTGAGATCGTGGATCGTGGTGACATAACCTTCAGAAGATCGACGAAAAGAAGAACCTAGCCGACCCCTTCACTAAAGCCCTGGCAATCAAGGAGTTCGATAACCATAAGTCGAAAATGGATATTAGATGCTATGTCGAGTGGCTTTAAGATAAGTGGGAGTTGCTTAAAATTATGTCCCAAAGCCAATTATCAGCCTATTAATGGTTGAGATATTGTAATTAATTTATTATTTAATAAAAAATATTTTGATATTTTTTTCATCATAAGTTTACATCTTCTAATGAACTCCATTATTGTGAGAAGTCTGTAGGACTATTTAGTTTTGATAAAGAGAGGATTTATCGATTAGTTCTTAAATTTGTGCACAACCAAATGATAGGCTGTTAATTAGAACGATAGTATCTATCGAGCATAGGTCACTATATGCCATATAGGTTAGTTGTCCACTTAACCAAGGTGTGTGGAGACACTGGTATGGCATATAGATGAGATGTATGGGTACATCGTCATTGAACGTGACCAACTCTAGAGCATTCTACTATCGAGAATATCTCTAATGGGATATAGGTATAAGTATCCCTTAGACCTGAGATCACCTTAGTGACTTGCAAGCAACTCACTGTACTTTGGTATCGAACTAACTGAATTTCTAATTCAGCAATGAAAGGCTTCTGGGCATAGTCAAGTACTTGCAAAGTCAGAGTGTGATCAAGATAGAATTGACCACTCCAAGAGTTGGAGAAGAATGTATCACTATATTTCAATATAGCAAAACCTTGGTCAGGATAATCTATCAGATGGATTTGATATTTTGAAATACAATGTAAACAACCTGATCAAAGTTGATAGTTGAACTCTGATGTGTCCTACGAGTATTATGGTGAAGGGGATGAATTATATGAAAAGTATATCTACATGGGTTTTAAGGATGGTGTTCTACACCTTCAACCTATCCGATTGTCGAATATCATTGCTAGATGGTCACTTTAATTGATACAAAAATTTATTTCTATGCTATCAACTTAGGTTCGAACCTATGAGGTCATACACATTAGAGCTTATGATCTGATCGGATGGTTGATCAACGATTAAGAATCGTTCTAGGATTAAATAATCAATACGATTGGTGTTTAACCTAGTGTAAGTGTTGCAGAAGGATCGATTACCAATTGGATTGCTAATTAGCTTAATTTAATTAAATCAATAGACTGAGATTAAGTCTAATTAAGTATAATTTAATTAGATTTGGTTTGGACTTGATTGGATCAAGTCCAATTGATTTATTGGATAAGCCAAGTTCAAGGAAGAACTAGTCCTAGTCTAACTAGGACTCGGATTAATCTAATTTTCTAATTTAATTAGAAAATAAATTAGAATTAAATCTAATTTAATCTGATTTAATTAAGTTCTTAAATGGGTTAAGATCTTATTTAATTGGATTGGTTTAATCTTGATTTTGTTTGGTTAAAAGATCTTGTTTGATCAAGTCAAAATAAGAGTCCTAGTGTGACTAGAACTTCCTATCTCCTTGCGCCACCTTGGTCCCAAAGCCCTCCATACCTATTTTTTAGATATTTTTCATGAAAAATCTTTTTCTTTCTAATTTTCACACCCCCTCTCTCCCTTCAAGTCATATTTGGAAGTTAGGTGGAAGACCAAGTCAAAGAAGAAATTGGTTTTGCTTAGGATTCTATGAGATAGAATCCTTGTTGACCAAAATGTCTACCCTTGAGTGCCGCCCCCTCTTTTAATTAATTCTTCTCTTATTTCATGCAAATAATCTCTTTTATTGTGTGCCCTCTCTTGTTGGTCCACGCCAAAAATTATGGAGGAGGCACCCAAGAGTTGGGCACCCCAACAACTTCCCATGTTTGGATATTCTTAATCTAGAAATTTGACCTTACTTAGACTCTTCTTTTTCCCTATTTATTGGATGAATATTATTCTGATTTTTTCATGGAATATAGAGCTTTAGAAGAGGTTTGGGGTGTGCAAAAATCAAAGGAATAGGGCCCTTGGGCGTGGGGTTTCCATAGATACCAAACTAGGTGTCTAGGTGAGAGAAATGAGAAGAAGAAGAAGAAGGTCTTATTCTAGGGTTGTTTTATTTTTAATCTCTCCTCCTTATTTTTTGAGTTTTTCTGAGAAAGTCTTTGATTAGTAAATTTTCATCTTCCTTATCACATTTTAGAGAGTCCAAATTTTGAAGAAGAGAGCATCGGATCGACTGTCGAAGAAGGATCAACATAGTACTAACATGTTGTACTAATTTTTCTGCATCGGACTTCAGATTAGAAATCGTAGGCTCGTGTGGATGACTCCTAGAGGCCAGACACATGTGTGGCTCATGACTTCATTCTCAAGCTTAGATCAGCAAGATAGAATATCTAAACTTACTCAGATAATATATCTGATCTATAAATTTCATACCTGCATTTGATGTAGTATAGATCTAGGTTGATTTGATCAACCTTTTTTTTATTTAATTTTAATTTTTGATTTAATATCATACCTTAATCATGTAATAGATCTAAGATCTAGATATTTATATAATTATTTAAATAAATTTTAGATTTATTTAAGTCTTTCGCTGCAAGATCCTAAAAAATTTCAAGATCTACCTATGAAATTCTAAATCTGGTTCCTTCATGATTATCGTGTAATTGCCTCCAAAGACGAGCCACCTCTTCGTTTGTCGATTTGAGCTTACTTCCAAGCCTACTCGTTCGCTTCTTATAATCAGTCCTACACTTATCGTGCTAAGCTTCGACGTCATAAAGCTGCCTTTGGAGCTCGAAAAATTTTTTCGACCAGTCCTAATCGTGTCTCGACTTATCAAAAAACCACGATAAACTCTCCTCCAATAATTGAATTGTCTCTTTCACCGAATCAAGTTCAACTTCGAGAGAGCTGATCTTCACGGTCAATGCCCAGGACTTATCACTAGCACTTTTCTTAAACTCCACTAACTCCTCAAAATTATCCTTCTTAATGCTGAAGCTCACAGAATCCTTCATGTGTAATTTGCGATGGTGAGTGACTTCAATCATCGCTTTCAAAGCATTTTTCATGGATCTTTGGAGTTCTTCTTCTGTCTTTCTCAATTTTTTCCTTAGGTGATGAATTTTTCTCTTTAAACTCTTAATTATTGATTTTAAAGGAATTTCTTGAGGCAGCAACTCAATATCGATGAGAGACTGCATCCAACATATGAAAAAAATTCTAAGCTATTGATAAAAAGAAGTCTTACTTGCATTGATAAAAGTTTTTTCAAGTATAGGATGAAATAAAAAGAAAATACAATAACTAAAAGCTCCCAATCTTGGGAGAGGAAGCAATAGGGGAACTCAGCGCTCCTACAGTAGCTGCAGACTCAGGAGCAAGTTTGGCTGGTGGTTCAGAGGGTCTGGGCTCCTCAACAGCAGGTTCGGGAGGTTCTACGATCGCTCCGGTGGGAGAAGGTTCGACTGCAGTAGTGGATGGTTCGGCTTCTCCATTGGCAGCCTCCTCTTCTTCCAAAAAACTTAGGTCAAGCTCGAAAAATTTTCGAGCAACTCGGCTCTCACAGAGCTCAAAACCTTTAATGAATGCCTGCTGGCCAAACTCGACATTCAGGTTCCTCATTTTGGAAGAGGCCTTGAACTCTTCCATGGCCTGGATCATCACCTTCAAGATCGACTTCACCATCCGAGCTTCCAATTCGATGACTTTGATCTCAGCTTCTTTCTTCCTTTCCTCTTCCAAAGCTAGTGCAGCCTTAAGTTCGATCGAGACAAACTCCTCCTTCCTGAGTGCACCTTGGAGACTTCTAATTTTTGCCATCTTCTCCTCCACAAGATGCTCAACCTCATTGATCTTTTTCTGAAGGTGACTGACCTCGGCTTGAAGATCCTCCTAAACCTTCTCTGCCTCCACCTCCAGATGGTGTGTCCTCTTGATGTGGGTGAGCATTTGGTGATCCGACTGCGACAAATGATCGATGTAAAAAAAAAAAAGAAAAGAAAGAAGAATGAGAGAAAAGAGAAGAAGGAAAAAGCAGAAGATAAAAGAAGAAGTTGGGCAACAAAGCAATCACCTTGAGGAGAGTTTTGAGAGAACCCCAGACAAGCTACCACAGTTCAAGGTTGGCCACACGGTCCACCACCTCCGACAAGGCAAATTTATTAGTTAAAGCCCAGATGATCTTTGGGTCATCGAAAGGATCCTCTCCTCATTCATCGCTATCATCATTCAGCTCACTAAAGTGAGCCTTATGGAGTGTCTTCACGACAGCTTTCTTTTTCTTCTTCTCTTTTCTCATCTCTCCCTCAGTAGGAAGCTTCGGAGCTTGATCCCCACTGGAAGGGCCCGAGGTTGCAAAGGGCATGGAATCCGCATCAATAGTGCTGACCTCAATAGTTGGAAGAACCTCGGCACTAACGACAACCTTGAAAGCAGCAGCAGTGACAACAGGGGCCACGGAGCTTGAAGCACCGACCTTCACCCTCTTCGAACTACCACCTGGCACTTTTTCTTTCCTCTTCTAGGAGTAAAACCCCTTTGCAAGCATCGCGATAGCTTTAGTATCCATTTCTGCAACAAAGAAAGAATCACAATCAGTGACTATACACAAATATGAAATTAAGTGAATCTGAAAAGTAAAAAATGTACCGATAGGGTCAGGAGACTCAAACCTAGGTTAAACAAGGTCTATTCTTTCAGAAGATCGAAAAGAAGAGGAGCTCGGTACGCTTTAAATTTGTCGAAGGAATCAAGGTCAGCTCTATCTAAGCTAGGAGCTCAATGGACTGACTCCCTAATGTGACCTCAAGGAAAAAGATCCAATAGCAAAGTTGGACAGTGCATAAAAAAATACTTTTTCTTCTAGTTATAAATGAAAGAAGGAAAGCCTTTCAGTAACCTCTTCTTGCCAAACTAGGGAGAGAAGTACCACCAATCCTTCGCAAAAGGATGGCGCTTGAAAGTATAGAACTTTCTAAAGAGTAAAATGGTCGAATGGACCTTGGCTAGATGACAGAGGGAAAGGAATCCTATCATAAATCTAAAAGAATTTGGTGCTATGGAGGCAAGGGAGATGTTCAAAAATTGAAAAAGAGCAACTACGAAAGGAGAAAGTGGAAGTCGGAGTCCGGCACACAGAGTTTCTAAATATAGACAGAATCGGCCAGTCGGAGGAGAACTCACTCGATCACTCGATGTGGAAAGTTCAAGGTCGTACTCCTGAGGGATCCCTTACTGAATCCTAATTAGGAAAAGATCATTCGGGGTCAGGACATAAGGAATGGTATCCGGCATGAAAGGTTGATGAGACATGTCTCTAGTGCGAACTACTGTAACAGGGATAGGGTCAAGGAAGGCTGGACTGGATGAACTCCAGGAACCAGTAGATTGAAAAGTTTTGGAGGACATACAGATCAAACTAAATTCAAGAAAAATTCCTAAAAATTAAGAGGCAAAGGATGCGGAAAACTCCTTAAGAAAAACTGAGAGAATAAGAAACGAAGGATGTTAGAATAATTAAAAAGAAGGATGGCAGAACTGACCTAGGTCGATCGAGAAGGACAAAGAGGCAATGAGCACGATGAAGACCAAGCGAAAGAATGCCCAGAACCAGGAAGGATGGAGGAAGAAATCAGAACTATCGAGTGAAGGGAAGATGAAAGCCAGAGTAAGAAGGAACCAGGACTCTCGAAGGGAAGGAAGATGAGAATCAGAAAAGGAAGAAGAACTTAAATAACAGAAAGTGGTCCAAAACCATCATGATTGCAGATCTTCCTCAGCCGTTCTTCGTGCGATGCATGTCCCAAGCATCATGACAAAAGAATGATGACAGGCAGTGCCTTTATGGCACCGTGTCTCAAGCAGCGTTTCGGTGAAAATTTTGAAAATCCATCTCTTTGAGTCGGATTGAGTTAAAGAAACTCTGGTGCCAATATGGAAGATGACAAAATGCCTTATTTTTTTTAATAATCATAGAATCAAGAAAAGAACTTCGGCAATCATCATTTTACTCCCTTCCTTTGAATGCCAAACTAGCGAGTTGGGGGACTATTGTTGGGGGTAAACCCCACTCCCATTGAAGTTTGGTCTAATACTCAGTCAAGTATGATTTGTAATCATAGAAAAGCTTCAATCGCCACTTTTCCTTCAGCCAAACTCCTTCCAGACTTTTTCTTCAGTCAGACTTCTCCATCAATTGGACTTCTCCTTTAGACAAACTCCTTCCAGACTTCTCCTTCAGTCGAACTTCTCCATCAGTCGCACTCCTTCCGAACTTCTTCTTCAGTCGAACTCCTCCTAGATTTCTCCTTCAGTCGGATTCCTCCATCAGTCGGACTCCTTCCAGACTTCTTCTTCAGCTGAACTCCTTCCAAACTTCTTCTTCAGTAAGACTTCTCCATCAGTCGGACTCCTTCTAGACTTCTTCTTCAGCCAAACTCCTTTCAGACTTCTTCTTTAGTCGAACTTCTCTACTAATCAAACTCCTTCTAGACTTCTCCATCAATTGAACTCCATCCGAATTTCTCTAGTCGATTACTTTCAAATTTCAACTAGCATTCCTCTCAGATGATCCCCTCTAGTTGTATTTTCTTTAGCTCTTCACCAACCAACGCTTGCTTCCTTCGAACTTCGACTATTAAATCCCAACGAACGGACACATTACGATAATGAACACTACTCTCTGTAATAAACTCCACGTGGCCCCGAGCGGCCCACTATCCAATGATTATGGCTGTCACTTTCAAGTTTGTTATAGGCTCCATCTATAAAAGGGACAATCTAAATACGTTTTCTCTAAGTTCTCTTCTTCTTCCTAAAACTCTGATGAATTTTTTTCTAAGCACTCCATTTCTATTGGCTAGAAAAGCTAACTTGATCGTCGGAGGATCCTGCCAGAACCACCACCATCAATTTTGAACGAGACTTTATTTTGCAGGTCACCAATGGAGTCCTCTTCTTCATCAACTCCAGCTCGATCTGGCGTCAACCAGATTCTGCACCCAATAATCTGCGATCCTATTTTTTGCAATGAATAATTAGCGATGCAATTTTTGTTGGTAATAATTATTAGTGATGAAAATTGATTATTTGCAATGAATTTTTTGCATCACAAAAAATGGGTTTTATTGTAATGCATCTACTCCCTTCAGTGAATAAGATGTACATTCTTATTTTACAAGAAAAATGACACCACACTCTTAATCCAACTTACTAAACTCTTGTGGAACTACAACACTAGCTACTTTTAAAAATCCAAGAAGAAATGCTCCTAATCCTCCCAAGCCCTTGACATACCATAATTACAAGCAAGAAAAATCACATAACTAAAAATTATCACAAATTAAACAATGAACAAAATAATGCTACCTTAGCTGACCCTATACAAAATCAATCTTGCTCTTTCTTCTACACTTACAAAATCCTTGATTTTTTCACTCCCACACAAGTAGACCCTAATAGCGCTTATGCTGCTCTTACTTTCATTGCTCCAGCCTTTATAGCCAAGCAAGACGCTAGGCTACTCACTTTGATTTCTCCAAGTACTACAACAATAATCCCTTATGTTGCAAATATGCTATATAACTATTTTCTCTATCCTTTCTAAACTGTGGGCGATTGATGGTGGAGCCACTAATCCCATCACGTTCAATTCCTCCCTTCTGACCTCTTCTGCTATCTTATATTCTCCTAAAAAGGTGGCTCTCCCTATTAGAAAAGAAGCAAACATTGCACAAATAAGAACAACAACTCTCAATTCTTCTTTATGTATAAATAATTGATGTCCTTTACATTCCATCCCTTCGATGTAATCTTCTTACTATTAGTAAGCATACAAGATCTCTGAATTGTGCCATTACTTTTTATCCTGACATATATATGCTTTACAAGATTTGTCAATGAAGATGGAGATTGGTTTGTGTAAAGAGCAAGGAGGTCTCCACATTTTTCAATCTGATTGTAGTCCATTGCTGTTTTTTTGAATTCTCCTTAGTACTTTGACCTTTGGCATTATCATTTAGGCCATCCATCATCATCTTGCAATAGTTCTAAAATTGATTTTAATGATGTCAAAGGTGTTTGAGTATAAACTATGTTCGCTAATGATGTGTTTGAAAGTGATTGTGGGATTCCTCAATGAGCTTAATTGTTTCACTCAAAAAGGATATCCTCTCAAGAATGTATATGTTTCCAAATCAAAGACCTTCTGATGGAAGCAAACAACCAAAAGATTTCAAGAAAAAATCTAGTCTAAAAGAACCTCTCAATAAGCCTAAACTTGTACAAATTAAGTTTGAAAAGGCAATTCTAGTCTAGAACAAAATTGATCAAGAGAAGCTATCTAAAATACCTTATGGCATGCTTGGCAAGGAATTGAGTTGACCCACTATGAAAGCTTAATCGACCTAGTCTCAGTCTGAGGGAAAGATAGAAATCATGAATAATCAGAAGAAGTCCCTTAGCCGACCATATTTTATACTTGATCGATCAAAATGGGATCTTAGCTTATTCAAGCTTCTAGATAGCCGACCAAGTCTCAAATGTAGGATGAAGATAAAAAGATGAAGATTCAAAGCATTTTTCTTAGCCAACCCTATAATCAAGATAGTCAACCAAGTCTAGAGCTTAACCAACTCATGAAGAATGATAGCCGACTCAGTCTCAAAGATAGAAGAGTATAGAAAGTAATTAAAATCAGTAGTTCTTTAAGTGGACCCAGAAAATCAACTAATCGACCTAGCATGCAAGTTAGCCAACTAGATAGAATGAACAGAATGATGAATTTTTTGGCATCTACTACTGAGCCATCTCAGAATCTCACTTAGCTGACACAAAATTGAAGGTTAGCCGACTAAAAGTTGATGGTCAGCCGACTAAGAGGTTGGGTGAGTCGACTCATAGAATTCTGATAAAATAACAGATAGTTTTCCAGAAATTTCAAAACATGTCTAAATTCATTATAACAACTATTTTTAAGTTTCTAAATGGATAGAGTATTAGTTGCCAATGTTTTTGAGGCCATAAATGTGAAGGATTTATAAAAGAAACAAAGCTTTTGAGGTTCAAGAAATTTAGAGAGCTATTTTCATAAAACTAGTGAAAGAAATTAAAAGAGAAAAAGGAAGGAACTAAAGAGTGCCTTAAATTTAATTCTTTATTCAATTAGTCTAAAAGAGAGGAAGAGATTATTAATTCAAGCTAACCATCTTTGAGAAAAAGAATTGAAGGCTATCTCAATCCTCTCAAGCAATCAAAGAAGAAGTTCAAGTATTGAAAGCTCATCTACCTCGATTTCTTTAGAGCCCAAACAAGTTTTATTGTTTCTAAACTCTATTTCTTGTATATTTCTATTTGTTTTATTATAATAAGTTTCTTGGGTATAGAAACTTAAGGTTGGTCCAAGCATAAGAATTGGATGATGTGGGTTTTGATTGATGATATCTTCACAAAAATCAATTAGGATTGATTATGAGCCTGAAAGATAATAATCGATTACAAGGTTGTGATTGATCAGTTAGTGAAAACCAACTAAATTGAATTGTGAGCTATTGAAAGTAATCCAACTATAATATAAAGGGATTATAGTTATAATTCTCAAGTGGGTTTACTTAAAGAGTAGACATAGGTGCTAAGTTTGACGCCGAACCATCATAAAATTTGTTGTGTTTGTGGTTATTTTACTTTTTTTACTTTGTTAATTCTAGTATCTTTATTTAATATCTGCTAAGCATTTCACAAACACTTCTAAGATTATTTTTGGGCATAGATTATTTAGGTTATTTTTTTTTAAGAAACCCAAGTCATCCACCCTTTTGGGTTGCTATCTTTGGGAAACATCTTGGCTATGTCATTATCCAAAACTATTCCTAACATTTCTTTTTCCACAAAAAAAAAAAAAAAAATACTTGTGCAAGGTTTGTTATATTACCAAGCAAACAAAGTTGTTTTTCTTTGAATTCAATTTCATGTATTGCTCCATATGAATTAATCTACATTGACATCTAGGAAGCTTATACCGTTAAATCTCATTATGATGCATTTTATCTCTTAACATTGGTTGATGATTTTTTCCATCCTATATGGGTTTACCTAATGCACTATAAATCTCAATCCCAATATTATATCTGAACCTTCATCTCACTAGTTAAAACCTAACACAACACCTATGTTAAAAGAATAAGAACCGACAATGATAACAATTCTTTTCATCATGAACTCCAACATTTTCTATATCTTAAGGCCAACATTATTAATGAACATAGTTGTATAGGGACAACCTAATAAAATAGGGTTCTAGAATGCAAACACATATATTTACTTGAGGTTGCCTTTGTCTTGTGATTTTAGGCTCAACTTCCTTTTGATTTTTGAGGTCAATGTATTTTTATAGCAACTTACTTGATTAATCGCATTCTCTCTCCAATTTTATGCAATCATTCTTCATATAAAGTTTAATTGGTACTCATCGCACTTATGCTCATCTTAAGATTTTTGGTTGCCTATGTTTTCATTTAATTAACATCCATAAGAAACATAAGTTTAAAGCTCATGCGTTCTTATCATTTTTTTGGGTTACCTATTCGGATAAAATTGGTTATTTTGTATATCATATCCAAATAAAACAAAAACTGAAAGGTAGACATGTCCATCTTTTTTTGAAAAATATATTCCATTTTCAACACATTCCATCAAATTCTCTTACTCCTAGCCCAATCCTACTCTTTCATGTGAATGATCTCTCCCTTGACTCTATCTTTCCTACACCAACTCCTCCTATCCAGCCTATTATTCCACATGATAGTACGATTTCATTCTTTAACCATAAATTTTCCACCACCACATCTATGTCCCTATCCATATCCTCATCAACCTTAGACCCATCACCCTCTTCTAGTCACTTTCCTCCATCACCTCATGATGTTAAACCAATTTAGTTCCCTTTTACCAAGCAACCTACCTACCTTAAAGATTACTATTGCTTCATTGTCATTGCCTCCAAGCTCTCACACCAATAATTCTCATCCTTGATGAATTCAACCCAAGTACATCTTTTCTACTCTCTAACTATTTAACATATGACAATTTTTTCTCCTTTCATCATATTTTCTCACTACTTTTACTTCTATTCTTAAACCTAAAACTTTTTCATAGGCTATCAAATTTTCATGGTAGTGAGAAGTAATGGAGAAAAAACTTCAAGCCCTTGAAGTAAAAAATATATATCTAGACCATTACCACTCTTTTGCCAAGAAGACAACTCCTTGATTACAAATAGGTGCATAAAGTCAAATACAAATATGATGATACTGTGGAGCGATATAAGGTCAGGTTTGTGACCAAAGGATTTACATAATAGAAAGACATTGACTACTTGAGACCTTTGTCCTAGTCACTAAACTTGTCATAATAAATTGCTTGCCATTGCAGCCACTAATATTTGGGACCTTCATCAATTTAATGTTAGCAATGCATTTGTACATGGAGAACTCTCTGAAGATACTGTTGGAATATCAGCTACTCTAATACCACTTGTTAAGGATCTAATACCGACGTATTGCGATAGGAAGAAAAAAGAAAATAAAAAAAGAAAATAATCAAGTACGTAGATCAGTCCAAAGGCTCAACTCACTATACACAAATCTCTCTCAACTAGAAGCTATCCTCACAAAAGCTTTCTCAGAATTTCAAAGAGATCCTTAGAAGCTACAAGATGCTTTTCCCTCACAGCCTCTGCATCAGATGCTATGCACCTGTTACTTCTCTCTCACGAACTGCATATACTCGGTACTCTACCAAGCTTCCTTCGGTGGTTGTTTGAACCTCTCTACATACCTCTCATGCCACACATGCCACCATCTGCTCCACAGTACCTAAGTCCTTTAAATAGGATGAGAATTCTCTTCTCAGTAATTCATGGGAGTCCTAATAGGGCTCTTTCTCCTAATATAAGTTGAACATGATCTTGATGGAACCTTGAAATATTTTTCAACCTTTAGATCATGATCGTAGTACTCCATGGCTGTCGAATCCTATGGTCCACATGCAACTCTCATAGATCCTTTAATTAATCACAATTCAAGTCCAAATAGAAAATCTCATTCTGTTCTATTCGTCTCCATTGAGTCGGCTCTGTCAGGAGTTGAGCTGGCTCGACTGCATCTTATCCAAACTCCTACTTTCTATCTGCCTGAGATGGCTGGCTTGATTGTAGTTCAAGCCAGCTCGATCTCAACCCGAGGTGATTCGATCCCATATCCGAGCCAGCTCGATTGCTTGATAATTTGATTCTCCTCTACTATGGATCGAATTCGAGGCATCAAATCCTAACAGACTCCTATATTAAAAAGCCATAAGGTTAATCTCGCTAGGGATAGAACCAAGTTTACAAATTGAACAAGTCATTGTATAGCCTTCAATAAGCTGGTAGAGATTGGTTTCAAAAGTTCTCTCAAGCCTTACTTAATATTAGATCCTCTCAGTCCCACACTGATTATTTCCTTTTCTTTCACATGGTAAATTCCAACTCTTTACCTTGGTTCATATTAATAATATCATTCTTGTTAGATATGTGTATCCTAGAAGTCAGAATTGGTTGACACTTGTTATACACTTCTAAGGATAAAATTATAATTTTGACTATAAATAATAAAATAGATTATTTTCTATCATAATGTGTATTTAGTATCTATGATAAATTCCTTGAGTTAATGACAATGACAGTTCTTATTTTCAAGAGTTAAAAATTTAAGACATGAATTTTCATTATTAACTCATAAAATGCTTCTGACTGTAGAATCATCATGAGGATGGTGATTAATCCAGAAGGTTGGTATATAATCACTTCTTTATAGTAGATGAGTTTTTAGTCTATGGTGTAGAGACATCAGAGCAAGAGTACAGATAATTGTTAGAGAATGAGGGCACTGAGCGTGACCATCTCAAGCAATCATTAGGAAGTCTACCTTCTCATCAATGACTAGCTCGAAGCTGCAGTTGTGTGTCTGATTCTTTGATCTGAGGTGCATCGATAGTTCACCTTGAGGGTGTTATAGTTTGACTACACCATAACTCGATCTTCTAGTCATTCAGAATCCTAACGTGTATGTTGGCTATAGCATGTTCATTGTAGGAATTGAATTGCACCAATAGGGATTCTACCTATCTCGGTAGATGAGGAGTAGCCCTATGATGATCATGAGAATCAAGTCCATAAGCCCATGACCATGACAGAGTGAAATAATAGAAAGAGTTTCTACTAAGATTTTCATATTGGACTTGAATCGAATGATTAATCATATGACGGATATTAGGGTTTGACGAGATTACCTTAACTCTAATCTAATCGGGACTCAAGATAGAAATAACTTATCATACAAGTAACTGCACTGGAAGGTTCATTTTAGTTCTAATGGGTAACCACCAATAGCTTGCTTAGTTAATTGGTGGATTTGAATTTGTAATTAGGTTTAAATACCCTATTAATTAATCTAAATTTAATAAATGTATCTAACAAATTATATTAGTATATATATTTATACATTTTTGATTATAATAAGTCTTTAACTAATTCCAATTTTGTTAAATATAATTTAATTTATTATGTATGTTTTCGCAGGTGTTATTGTTGGGTAAATTAGCATAATCAATACTAGTTTTGGACAAAATTCATCATAAGTTCGAGATTATTAATCATGACATACTTCAGGAATTAAACTACACTGGAATCCACAAAAAGGGTCTCGATCTAGACATCATCAATGGACTAACTCCTAGTTGAAATTGATTTTAAAATTAGATTCATTAGGTTTCAAGAAAAACGCTGCTACGCACACGATTGAGCCTAATGTTCTTCCTTAATTTATATAAAACATTATCTAGACTGAGCGCAAATATGTTTGAGCTCACTTAATACTTTCTTCTTCTAAACTGAAATCTGTTCTAGATCAAAAAAAAATTAATCTTTAATTATGAGAATGAAATTGAGACAATACCTATCAATTTTTCATCATGCTGCTAAAATCTATTTCGAACATTTGGTCAAACTTTGATCTTGATACTAGACATCGCCCATGTGGTCAAGCCATCATAGGAGAGAACTTTTGAGACCATCCACCTACTAAAAAGATAATTGGAAATAGGGGTGCAATGCCTTGGGAGGCCATGCGCCATGGATATGGGGTATGCTTGGAGTTCCGTACAGATGGCGACTCTAGGTTGCTTAGGGTTTTACCTAGATAGCACAAAAGACTTGTTCGCTGACCAATCTTGGTGCCATCAAAGGATGATTCAGAGGGGCTCATCGATTGAATTAGATAATGCATTCATCAAATAGATTTACATCTTATATTGCACAAAAGATCGTGATTGGCCGGGATGATGTGTGCACGGCATGGCATAAATAAGGTTTCTATAAAATCCTGTCCGCTCCAAGATCTAGCAGCTGATCCATTGCCCATGTCACAAGACTATCCTCTCCTCTCCATCGCCATCTCAGTTCTTCTCTCAATACCATGCCCAAAAAATTTTTGGGCTTTATTTGGTGCGATCCAAGCAAGCGAATGATGACAGAAAAAAGAAAAAGCGGCACACTGCTGCAAGAGACAACATCATTCTCAAAAGAAGTTTTGAAAAATCTTCAAAAATCAAATCCAGATCTAATTTTTGAAAAGATGATAAAAGAAGATAAAAAGTTTCTTCCAGATCCTATCCGAAGTAGATCTGCATAAGAGGCCAAGCACTTGCGGGCTAGATCCGAACTCAAGAGATATTTTAGGATCATCACCAGATAACAGATTACCCTCAAAGATAAATTAAATGAATTTAATTTATTATTTTATTATTTTTTTTAATTAAATAATAATCAATATGGAAAGTCTTAGATCTAATCTAGATCTAAGAAAAACATTTTAAATACTCTCTCACCCAGATGTGTGTCGACTT
>QRFJ01007487.1:0-26151 GCA_006176705.1 Cocos nucifera
ATGAGTCAATAGTCAAATGTTTTGGCAATTCCTCGGGGGGGGGTGAAGCAATATAATTTTGAATCAGAGCTTTCGATCTTTGTTTATCCTTCGTAGTAATAATATCTCGGGGTTTGCAGCGATAACTTGGTCTACTAGACGACCATTAAGTATATAACTCAATTACAATATATTTATACTATTTATTTATGGTTAACTAAGAGCCTGGCTCCAGGAATGGTCGAAGCCATACCCAATCGAAAAAGGATGTTATCCAAACGCATTCTCAAGTAGTTGTAGTAAAACCTGACCTGTTGACCCTTTGGCTTTTCCAGCGATATGTACATATCTAACTAATTGTCGCTCCGTCAGACCATAATGAAAACGCAATTTCTGTTTTTCTTCTAGACGAATACGATATTGCGATCTTTTCCCAGAACGCAATTGGGTTTTAAGATCACTTCCGGATTTAGGTCTTTTACTAGTTAGTCCTGGTAAAGTCCCCAGACGGCGTATTTTTTTGAAACGAGGTCCTCGATAACGAGACATAAAGACTCCTTTTTTTATTTTATTGAAATTTCATTTTACAGAATAAATCTTAAATTAAGACTGAACTAAAGGATAAACAAAGCAAAGCTAAATTTACTGAAGTATTACAAAGTAGAATGAAATGAATTCTATTAATATCCGGATTTTTTGTATATGTATATATAGGAAGTTGAGGCTCCGTTTTATGATTTGTTCTGTAGAGATCTAATTGCTCCAATCCATTTTTTATTCATAGTTACAAGTTACCACGACATAATAGATCGGTGATCCAACATTTTGAGAAAAGGAGAGATTATCAATCATGGAAAAATCGATAGAGAAAAAAAAAAGCCAGCTATCGGAATCGAACCGATGACCATCGCATTACAAATGCGATGCTCTAACCTCTGAGCTAAGCGGGCTCACATAACAGAAATAGAAATAGTATAACAAATAGAAATAGTGTATAGGAATTCAGGAAACTGCTGGATCTTAGCTTAGGGCTATTAGCTATTAATTTAATATGAACTATATAGTTCATATTCATAGTTCTATTGTTATATATATATCATTATATATATATATCATTAGATATATTAGTTATATCTAATATTATTAGTTATATTAGTTATAACTAATTACATTAATTATTATTTATACATTCTATTCTTTTTTTTATGCATTTTATACATTTTATTTATATATTTATACATTCTATTTATATTTTTTAATATGTATATATATATATGTTAATGAATATGTATATATAATTATATATATAATTATTAATTAAAATTGAAAATTATAAATTATGATTATAAAAAATCTAATTATTTCTTAATATAATATAAAATTTATTTATTTCTTAAACTTAAAGTAAAGCAGTTATAGCAATAATTATAACGTATAGCGAGCGGATCGGTCCTAAGAAAAGATAAAGATAAGATAAGGATAAAGATAGAATCCAAATTAGAATGAGACATTCTTCTGGTTTCATTCGGAAAAGGAAGAGATAGGACGAAAAAAAAAAAAAGAAGAATGAATATCGACCGTTCCAGTATTCCAAATCGCACTGTAAAAAAGAAAGGGAGGGAGAAACATATATATATGGGATATATCTATCCATATTGAATTGCGGATACATCAATGATAGAATCATTTCTGATTGAAACAAGGTTTATCCAATAGAAATAAACTGATAGAGGATCGCCAAAAAAATCAAATAGAAGCATACACTTTTTCGATATGGGAATCATTATCTAATGAATTCAACGGTTCCAAAATAAATGAAAGAGATGGGTGGAATTCCAACTGGATCTTGGTCTCAAATCAAAAGGGGATATGGCGAAATTGGTAGACGCTACGGACTTGATTGGATTGAGCCTTGGTATGGAAACCTACTAAGTGGTAACTTCCAAATTCAGAGAAACCCTGGAATTAAAAATGGGCAATCCTGAGCCAAATCCTTATTTTGAGAAAACAAGGGTTTATAAAACTAGAATAAAAAAGGATAGGTGCAGAGACTCAATGGAAGCTGTTCTAACGAATGGAGTTGACTACGTTGTGTTGGTAGCTGGAATTCCTCTATCGAAATTACAGAAAGGACGGCCCTATATAATATATCTAATACGTACGTATACATACTAACATATCAAACGATTAATCACGACCCGAATCTATCGAATATATATATATGAAAGAAAAAATTCAGAGTTATTGTGAATCCATTCCAATCGAAGTTGAAGGAAGAATCGAATATTCAGTGATCAAATCATTCATTCCAGAGTTTGATAGATCTTTTGAAAAACTGATTAATCGGACGAGAATAAAGAGAGAGTCCCGTTCTACATGTCAATACCGACAACAATGAAATTTATAGTAAGAGGAAAATCCGTCGACTTTAGAAATCGTGAGGGTTCAAGTCCCTCTATCCCCAACAAAAAGTCCATTTTACTTCCTAACTATTTATCCTCTTTTTTTCATCAGTGGTTCAAACAAAATTCACTATCTTTCTTTCTCATTCACTCTACTCTTTCACAAATGGATCCGAGGAGAAATCTTTGGATCTTATCCCAATTTGGATAGATATGATACCTGTACAAATGAACATATATGGGCAAGGAATCTCTATTATTGAATCATTCACATTTCATATCATTATCCTTACATTTATTAGATAAAATTTTTGAATACTTTACTTTTACTTTATTTAATACTTTACTTTATTTAGATTTAGTCCCTTTAATTGACATAGATACAAGTACTCTACTAGGATAATGCACGGGAAATGGTCGGGATAGCTCAGTTGGTAGAGCAGAGGACTGAAAATCCTCGTGTCACCAGTTCAAATCTGGTTCCTGACACATGAATAATATATCGGATAGATATTCATACAAATTAATCGAGACAGATCAGGATATATATTCGTTAATAGTCAAGAGCATGATACATACTTATTCATCTAGCGTATAGATATATACCTCCATTTTTAGAGATGGGTAAAAAATATATGTATGGTTATGGTAAAGAACTAAAGTGGGATTATGTTCCCTTTTTTTTGTTTCTTTTTTCTTTCTTGTTTGTTCATATTGTGCTTTCTCTCACTCAAAAAGAGTGCTAAGTCTTCATATATATATATCAAAAAAAAAGAAAAAAGTTAAAAAAAAAACTTAAAAAAAGTATAGAGGGGTTGAAGAATAGGAATAGACAGGATGCATTTCAGACACAGTACAAATAAAATTCAATCCCTTTTTATTTCGGAATTTCGCTTTTTCTTTTCTATTTATTCTATTTCTTCACTCTTGCTTACGTTACTTTCCGAGGTCTGTCTAAGTGATGTGCGCGGTACAAAGTTCATGGTGCAGAACTCTTTTGATTCATCTTTTTGTTTCTGCTCATACAAAATAGATATTATCTTTTCAAAATTCAGGAATAGCAATGAAGCCTTTTTTAGGCCTATCCATAATACGAATTAGAATCCAGTTACTCTGTTTCATCTAGAACAGAACGTAAAAATATTCCTTGACTTGAATGAAATCTGGAGTTGTGTCGTATAAGTGAACATTAGTTTCCTTATCATTCAATGAGCATCTTGTATTTCATAGAAATTTGGGGTAATATAGTCCTTACGTAAGGGCCAGCCTATCCAACTTTCAGGCATCAAGATACGTTTAAGGCGTGGATGATTATCATAAGAGATTCCCAACATATCATAAGATTCGCGTTCTTGAAAATCAGCACTTTTCCAAATCCAGAAAACAGACGAGATTCTAGGATTATTCCTTGGGACAAATACTTTTATGCATACTTCTTCTGGTTTATCTACACCATATTGTATTCTCGTAAGATGATACACACTAGCTAAAAATCCGCCTGGTGCTACATCATAGGCACACTGGGAGCGTAAATAATTGTAACCGTATACATATGAAATGACAGCAATGGAGTACCAATCCTCGGTTTTTATTTGTAAAGTCTCTATTCCTCGGCAATCGAAGCCCAAAGATCTATGAACTAGCTCATGCTTGACTAACCAATCAGATAAACGATCCTGCTGCATCTTCTTGATCTCTCCACCATTTGTATTTGTATGAGTATTTCACATTTACTACATTTACAATGAAATTTTCAAAGATTGACCCGCTGTTTCTTATTCTGCACAAAAGAACCCTGCCTGATTCACTAATTCGTGGGAAGATATTGAACTTTTGGATTTGAAAAATGTTTCAGAAGGCATCTCTGAAGTAGATGGTGATTGATAGAGCAATCCTTGATCGTAATTTCCAGTATGAGTACTGCGTCGAACATAAAACTTGTGATTGGTAGAAAAACATCGATTTTCCTGTTGAGACACAGTTCTATCTTCAAAGATTTCTCGAGATATCTTCTTACGAAGTTTCATTATAGCATCTATAACTGCTTCTGGTTTAGGTGGACAGCCCGGCAAATAGACATCCACAGGAATTAGCTTATCGACTCCCCGAACAGTACTATAAGAATCAGTACTGAACATCCCTCCTGTAATAGTACAAGCTCCCATAGCAATGACATATTTTGGTTCAGGCATTTGCTCATATAATCTCACTAAAGAAGGAGCCATTTTCATTGTTACTGTGCCGGCTGTTAAAATTAGGTCCGCTTGCCTAGGACTCGATTTTGGTACCAATCCATAACGATCAAAGTCGAATCGCGAGCCTATTAATGAAGCAAATTCAATGAAACAACAACTGGTACCATATAGAAGCGGCCATAAACTAGAGAGTCTTGACCAATTCGAAAGATCATTCGATGTAGTTGAAATAACTGAATTGGGGGTTGTTTGGTCAAGTAATGGAAACTCAATCAAATTCATAACTGTCTCAATGTAATCTTTTCCTTCCCTTTTATTTTGATTGTCTGAATATTCAGTTAAGACCATTCCAATGCTCCTTTTCGCCATGCATAAACTGAACCAACAATTGGGATAAGCACGAAAATGAAAGCTTCGATAAATACAGATACACCCAATACATCGAAACTCATTGCCCATGGATAAAGAAAGACCGTTTCAACATCAAAAACAACAAAAACTAGAGCAAACATGTAATAGCGGATTCGGAATTGTAACCAAGCATCCCCCATGGGTTCTATACCCGATTCATAACTCGAAAGCTTCTCTGGTCCTTCACTAACCGGTGCTAAAACTCCGGAAATTACAAATGTCAAGATAGGAATAACGCTTGATATTATCAGAAATGCCCAGAAAATATCATATTCGTGAAGCAGAAACATAAATGTACTCCTATTAATTATTATTGTGGAATATAAATATATGTGGAATATGCTGAATTATTCGATTCGAATTGGAATTGTCAATTCATCCAGAACTTATTAGGCGAAACAAGAATTTATTTTGATCAAATCAAACCGCATAGTTTAGAGTTTGTTTGCTGTGGGGCATGTCTTGTTTAAAGATTCATTTAACGGAATTCCACTTACATTTTTTTTTATTTCGATTCTATTTCGATATGGTGTAGACATAGGGTTCTCTTACACAAACTAAATTCTATCGCTTTGTCTCGGTTTCTCTATACTTTATCTCTATACTCTATAAAATAGAGTATAAAAATACTCTATAAAAAAAATAAAAAAAAAAAAGTACTATAATTTATAATTATAATATAAAAAAAGAAAAAAAAGTCAAAAGTCAAGTAATTAAATAGTAATTAATTACTAATTACATTACTAAACTAAAATATTAATTAAATATTATATCTTTCTATACAAAAACAAAAAAAATTCGAAACTTTTTTCTTGTACTATACCGACTGACCCTCTCAGAAATAAAATAAAAAGAATCGAGTTATTTCATTAGAGTTAGAATGAAAAAAAAAAAGAGTCATTCCATTTCAGACCAATCTCGAGTACTAAAGAAAGATCGCGATTTGGAATGAACCAAAATACTTGTTTGTTTTGTTACGGCAATAACACTTAGTAATAGTAAGAAAACCCGATGGGTTGGATTTCACTACAAGAAAAAGGTTTGTTTTACAGCAAAAAAACATTACACAATGAAACATACCACAGAGTGGTATAATAGACGGAATCGTAAATTATCTAATCTACATAAGAAAGATACTTCTAATAGAAAGAATTAGACATTATCGAATGATTTGACAGACCAAATCCCAAAACCAACTCAACTCATAGAATATAGAAGAAGGAAATTGATACATTTAGGACCAATTCATTATCTCTGCATTATCTCTAAATCAATCAATTGGGGTTGTTGTTCTGCCAAAAAGCGATTAGTCAGGCGACTCCACACACAAAACAAATACAAGAAAAGAATAGGTCCTAGATCTATGTGACTGTTTAAGTTTTTAGACAGAATCATGTCATGATTCTCACTTCATAAATTGACCGGATTCGATATACCAACGCAAAAATATATCACTAACTCTTTAATCATGGACAGGAAAAGAGGAAAAAGGTCATATGTAATCCATCCACGAAGATTAATGAAGGAAGATGAGTATTTTATCCGAGATTTTACAAATACTGATTAGATCTATTGGAATGAATTATTGTTTTTTATTGTTTTTATTTTCCTGTCCCTATGTATTTACATGAACATGTGGTAATACTTTTGGACCAACCAACCGGCCAGTCTATAAACAAGTACTAATGAGGAAATGAAAACTATACTAAACTAAAATAGAATGTATTAGGGCTATACGGACTCGAACCGTAGACCTTCTCGGTAAAACAGATCAAACTGATTATTATCGAAATGATTCGAACTGTTTCAAAGACCCAACATGCATTTTGTTGCATTGGGCTCTTTCATAAACTGATGTAAAGATCAGTTAGTCCACCATATTTTTCTTTACAGGAAAATAATGAGATGGTTCCATGTGCTCTGATTCATCATTTGTATTCTGATCTAGGAGCAATACCAAAGTGTTTCAAAGAAGGGTTACCTTGACTTAGGTCTGCCTTCGGCCTAGATCAAACTAAGTTAGATGGAGTCTCTATCGCTACGCTGCAAGAGTCGAATATGAGACTTCATACACCTTAAAGTTCATAGGACGAAAAAAGGTTATTTTGAGGCCCTTATACTCATTATGCCTAGCATTGAATGGACTGGGTATTTACCTTATCAACTATCAAATCAATGGCGGGTTCTATTTGATTTGGCACCTGAATTCGCACCTGAATCGGACCGAACCCAATATTTGTCAGGCTATTGTTCTCTTGTTCCCTCGAATCTATGGAGTAAGACATCGATTTGTCAATAAGATCAATTATGTTTATTGCATAATGGGCTCCCCTGAAAAGCATTAGCGCACGTGTAAACGAGGTGCTCTACCTAACTGAGCTATAGCCCTTGTCATAGATATATTAACATATGGATAATTTCTTGTCAAGATGGATATTCCATAATCCCACATGATAGCTCTCTGATCCGTCTACTGTTAACAGATTGGTATTGCTTAGAAATAATATTCCACTTATAATCCTATAAGTGATGGGTCCTTTTTTAGTGATAAATAACCTACTTAACTCAGTGGTTAGAGTATTGCTTTCATACGGCGGGAGTCATTGGTTCAAATCCAATAGTAGGTAGAACTTATTAGATACCGAAGTCAATTGAGTGATATCTAATAAGTTTTTCTACCCATTTTCTTTTTTTTTTCGTTATATCAGATTAGACTTGATTGTGTTCAATTGGCAGAATCAAAATGTGGTGTATAATAATACAGTTCTAAAGAACTTCTTTTGATTATTTTGATGTATTGACTTGACTAGGAGGAAATAGCATTTACAGCCTCTACTCGTGTCCTAGCTCGTCTGAGAGCTAGATTCGCTTCAATTGCTTGTCTCTTACCCTCAGCTCTACTCAAGTTAGCTTCAGCTATTTCAAGAGCTTGCTGAGCTTCTTGCGGATCAATGTCAGTACTCATCTCCGCATCATTTCCTAAAATGGTGATCTCATTATTACCTATTCTAGCGAAACCACCCATCAGAGCCACCGTTAACCATTGGTCGTTGAGGCGTATTCTCAAAAGACCTATATCTACAGCCGTGGCAATAGGGGCGTGGTTTGGTAATACGCCAATTTGGCCACTATTAGTAGATAAAATGATTTCTTTCACTTCTGAATCCCAAATAATTCGATTAGGAGTCAGTACACAAAGATTTAAGGTCATTTCTTCAATTTGCTCTCCACTTCTAAGTTCATAGCTTTCGCGGTAGCTTCATCGATGTTACCCACCAAATAAAAGGCCTGCTCGGGAAGACCGTCTAATTCTCCGGAAAGGATCAATTGAAACCCCCTAATTGTTTCTGCAAGACCAACATATTTCCCTGGAGAACCAGTAAATACTTCTGCCACGAAGAAGGGTTGTGATAAGAAACGCTCAATTTTTCGTGCTCTTGCTACAGTTAAACGATCTTCTTCGGATAATTCGTCCAACCCAAGGATAGCTATAATGTCCTGAAGTTCTTTGTAACGTTGTGAAGTTTGCTTAACTCTTTGCGCAGTTTCATAATGTTCCTCACCAACGATTCGAGGTTGTAACATAGTTGACGTTGAATCTAACGGATCCACTGCTGGATAAATACCTTTAGCAGCTAATACTCTTGATAGTACGGTAGTAGCATCTAAATGTGCAAATGTCGTGGCAGGAGCAGGGTCGGTCAAATCGTCCGCAGGTACATAAACCGCTTGGATCGAAGTTATAGATCCCTCTTTGGTAGAGGTAATTCTTTCTTGCAAAGAACCCATTTCTGTACTAAGGGTAGGTTGATAACCCACTGCGGAAGGCATTCTCCCTAATAAGGCGGATACTTCTGATCCTGCTTGGACGAAACGAAAAATATTGTCGATGAATAGAAGCACGTCTTGTTCATTAACATCCCGGAAATATTCCGCCATGGTTAGGGCAGTTAAACCAACTCTCATACGAGCTCCCGGCGGTTCATTCATTTGACCATAGACTAGAGCTACTTTTGATTCCGCAATATTTTTTTCATTAATCACTCCGGATTCTTTCATTTCCATGTAAAGATCATTTCCTTCACGAGTACGTTCGCCTACTCCGCCAAATACGGATACGCCTCCATGAGCTTTGGCAATGTTATTGATCAATTCCATGATGAGTACTGTTTTACCCACTCCAGCTCCCCCAAATAGTCCGATTTTTCCTCCACGGCGATAAGGAGCTAAAAGATCCACCACTTTAATCCCTGTTTCAAAGATTGATAATTTCGTATCTAACTGTATAAAGGCAGGCGCAGATCTATGAATAGGAGATGTTGTGCGAGTATCTACAGGACCTAAATTATCAACAGGTTCCCCAAGAACGTTGAAAATTCGTCCGAGAGTAGCTCCGCCGACTGGAACACTTAGAGGAGCTCCCGTGTCAATCACTTCCATTCCTCTCATCAGACCATCTGTAGCACTCATAGCTACAGCTCTAACTCGATTATTTCCTAATAATTGTTGTACCTCACAAGTCACATTAATTTGCTGACCGACAGTATCTCGACCCTTAACTACCAAAGCGTTATAAATATTAGGCATCTTGCCCGGGGGAAAAACGACATCCAGTACTGGGCCAATAATTTGAGCGATACGCCCTAGGTTTTTTTCTTCAAGTGTGGAAACCACAGGACTAGAAGGAGTAGGATTGATTCTCATAATTATAATAAAGTGAAATATGTCGAAATTTTTTTTGGAATAGTGCCATGTCAAATCGAAAATAAATGTCCGATAGCAAGTTGATCGGTTAATTCAATAAGAAAAAAAAATGGGAGTTAGTACTCGATTTAGTTGGTACCACCCAACCGAATCTGATTCAATCGTTTACTCATTCAATGAGTAAATTTTCAAGTTCAGCCAATTCTTTTTTCAAAATGTCAAGTAGATGAAATCGTGAGTAAGTGTGTTTCATTTCTCTATCATTATAGAAAATACCATCTATATTAGATTATCTATGGAATTCGAACCCGAACTTGATTTATGATTCATTATTTCGATTTCACTGACCATTGTTCTTTATTTTTTTTGCATATAGATTAGATTTCCGCCTATTCTTTATACCCTTTCATGGATGAATTTATGCCTATTTTTACATAATAGGATTTACGTATACAACATATATTACTGTCAAGAGGGGATTATCTTAGTATTCAGATATTTAGATTCAAAATAAGAAGGGGATCAATTCAATTATAAACTTGCAAAACAAGGATTGGGTTGCGCCATATATATTAAAGAGTATACAATAATGATGTATTTGGTAAATCAAATACATGGTCTAATAACGAACCGAACCATTTTAACATAACATTTTAATTAGTTGATAATATTAGTTGAATATTTTTTGAAAGATTTTCTTTTTGTCAAAAGTTTCATTCACGCCTAATCCATATCGAGTAGACCTTGTCGTTGTGAGAATTCTTAATTCATGAGTTGTAGGGAGGGACTTATGTCACCACAAACAGAGACTAAAGCAAGTGTTGGATTTAAAGCTGGTGTTAAAGATTACAAATTGACTTATTATACTCCTGACTACGAAACCAAAGATACTGATATCTTGGCAGCATTCCGAGTAACTCCTCAACCCGGAGTTCCGCCTGAGGAAGCAGGGGCAGCGGTAGCTGCCGAATCTTCTACTGGTACATGGACAACTGTGTGGACTGATGGACTTACCAGTCTTGATCGTTACAAAGGACGATGCTACCACATCGAAACCGTTGTCGGGGAGGAAAATCAATATATTGCTTATGTAGCCTATCCTTTAGACCTTTTTGAAGAAGGTTCTGTTACTAACATGTTTACTTCCATTGTGGGTAATGTATTTGGTTTCAAAGCCCTACGAGCTCTACGTCTGGAGGATCTGCGAATTCCCACTTCTTATTCCAAAACTTTCCAAGGCCCGCCTCATGGTATCCAAGTTGAAAGAGATAAGTTGAACAAGTATGGTCGTCCTCTATTGGGATGTACTATTAAACCAAAATTGGGATTATCCGCAAAGAACTACGGTAGAGCGGTTTATGAATGTCTACGCGGTGGACTTGATTTTACCAAGGATGATGAAAACGTGAACTCACAACCATTTATGCGTTGGAGAGACCGTTTCTGCTTTTGTGCCGAAGCAATTTATAAAGCGCAGGCCGAAACGGGTGAAATCAAAGGACATTACTTGAATGCTACTGCGGGTACATGTGAAGAAATGATCAAAAGGGCCGTATTTGCCAGAGAATTGGGAGCTCCTATCGTAATGCATGACTACTTAACTGGGGGATTCACTGCAAATACTAGCTTGGCTCATTATTGCCGCGATAACGGCCTACTTCTTCACATCCATCGCGCAATGCATGCAGTTATTGATAGACAGAAAAATCATGGTATGCATTTTCGTGTACTAGCTAAAGCATTACGTATGTCTGGTGGAGATCATATTCACGCGGGTACAGTAGTGGGTAAACTGGAAGGGGAACGTGAGATGACTTTGGGTTTTGTTGATTTATTACGTGATGATTTTATTGAAAAAGACCGAAGTCGCGGTATCTTTTTTACTCAAGATTGGGTCTCTATGCCAGGTGTTATACCCGTGGCTTCAGGGGGTATTCATGTTTGGCATATGCCTGCCCTGACCGAAATCTTTGGGGATGATTCTGTACTACAGTTTGGCGGAGGAACTTTAGGACACCCTTGGGGAAATGCACCCGGTGCAGTAGCTAATCGGGTGGCTTTAGAAGCGTGTGTACAAGCTCGTAATGAAGGACGTGATCTTGCCCGTGAAGGTAATGAAATTATCCGTGAAGCTAGCAAATGGAGCCCTGAACTAGCTGCCGCTTGTGAAGTATGGAAGGCGATCAAATTCGAATTCGAACCAGTAGATAAGCTGGATAAATGAAGAGATAAAATAAGCGTGCATAATTCAGTAATTCCTGTTTGTTCTTCTAATTGATTGCAATTAAACTCGGCCCAATCTTTTCCTAAAAAAAAAGGATTGAGCCGAACCGAATAAAATAAAGAATGAGCATCCTATACTATGTATTTGGTATTTGCATATATCTCTCATATGTACAGACCTTACTTATTTACTTATTTACTTACCTATTTTCCTATACATAAGATCTAAATACAAGATAAGATCGAAGACTAAACAACTCAATACTTCTATAACTCAATACTTCTATTGTTTATTGTTGAATCCATAATTAATCCTATGGATCTTGGGGTTGTTGGATCATTTTATATCCCGTAGTTTCAGGCTATAGATCAAGCCAAAGGAGGGGCTCTTTCTACCCATCCTGTATATTGTCTTTTCTTTCCGTGTCGGAATAGAAACTTATTATTTGATTATACGATACAAGATTATACGAGAACGAATTCTTTATTTATAGGAAGAAACAACTATTTTTCTTTTCGATGAGAATTTGTAGTACATGACATGAGAGAAACCTGTCTTTATATTTTTTAATTGAGAAAAAGATTCTATCAATATATTGAAGTGATACTTTGGACTCCCCCCAAAAAAATCATTTCTTTCAATACTCACTTGTTACGTTATTGTTATCTTATTAGTTAACAATCTTAATGATTGGATTCATATGCTTAATTCCTGATAGGAAATAAAATAGTAAAATGATTATTCATGGAATGACTATTCATCTATTGTATTTTCATCAAATAGGGGGCAAGAAGACTCTATGGAAAAATGGTGGTTCAATTCGATGTTGTCTAACGATAAGTTAGAACATAGGTGTGGACTAAATAAATCAATGGATAGTCTTGATGCTATTGGACATACCAGTGGAAGTGAAGAACCCATTCTAAATGGTACGGAGAAAAACATTCCTAGTCGGAGTGATAGTGGCAGTTATAGTTTCAGAAATGTTGATTATTTATTTGATATCAGGGATATTTGGAGTTTGATCTCTGATGACACTTTTTTAGTTAGGGATAGTAATGGTGACAGTTTTTCTGTATGTTTTGATATTGAAAATCAGATTTTTGAGATTGACAATGATAGTTCTTTTCTGAGTGAACTAGAAAGTTTTTTTTCTAGTTATTTAAATAATGGGTCTAAGAGAAACAATCACAACTATTATCATTACATATATGATACTCAATCTAGTTGGAATAATCACATTAATAGTTGCATTGATAATTATCTTCGTTTTGAAGTCAGTATTAATAGTTCCATTTCGGGTGGTACCGACAATTACAGTGACAGTTACATTTATAGTTTCATTTGTACTGAAAATGTAACCGGTAGTGAAAGTGGGAGTTCTGGTATAAGAACTAGTAAAAATGGCAGTGATTTCAATATAAGAAGAAGATCTAATGATTTCGGTAGAAAAAAAAAATACAGACATTTATGGATTCAATGCGAAAATTGTTATGGATTAAATTATAAAAAATTTTTTAGGTCAAAAATGAATATTTGTGAACAGTGTGGATATCATTTGAAAATGAGCAGTTCAGATAGAATCGAACTTTCGATTGATCCGGGGACTTGGGATCCTATGGATGAAGATATGGTCTCTATGGACCCCATTGAATTTCATTCAGAGGGGAAACCCTATAGAGATCGTATCGATTCTTATCAAAGAAAGACAGGTTTAACTGAAGCTGTTCAAACAGGCATAGGTCAACTAAATGGTATTCCCATAGCAATTGGAGTTATGGATTTTAAGTTCATGGGAGGTAGTATGGGATCTGTAGTAGGCGAGAAAATCACCCGTTTGATCGAGTATGCTACTAATCGATCTCTACCTGTCATTATTGTGTGTGCTTCTGGAGGAGCGCGCATGCAAGAAGGAAGTTTGAGTTTGATGCAAATGGCTAAAATATCTTCCGCTTCACATAATTATCAATCAAATAAAAAATTATTCTATGTATCAATCCTTACATCTCCTACAACCGGTGGAGTAACAGCCAGTTTTGGTATGTTGGGAGATGTCATTGTTGCTGAACCTAATGCCTACATTGCATTTGCGGGCAAAAGAGTAATTGAACAAACATTGAATAAGACAGTACCCGATGGTTCACAAGCGGCTGAGTATTTATTCCATAAAGGCTTATTTGACCCAATTGTACCACGTAATCCTTTAAAAGGTGTTCTGAGTGAGTTATTTCAGCTCCACGGTTTCTTTCCCTTGAATCAAAATTCAAAAAATTAATAAAGTATAGTACTAAATTCAGTTATTTGTAGCGAACAATAGTTCATCGTAATCAAAAAAAAACTAAAAAGAATGGTGTTTTCTTTGATGACATAAGTTCTACTTGTAATAAGAGTTAGAAGTTTCGGGTAATTACTTTTTCGTTTTTCCTCCAGATCTATTTTTTTATCCTACCTCTATTCATGATTAGTAATCATGAACCTTCTATCAACAGGATAAAAAAGTGAATTTCTCCCTCCGAGGAATTAGAGTTAGGGAAAATTAAAAAAAAAATTATCTGGCCTTCTTACGTATTAATATAGACAATAAAAAAAAATATCGAAATCAAAATAAAAAAGAAATAAATAGAAAATAGAGAATAGAAGTTATTTCTATATCTATCGATAACCCCCATTTTTTACTATGAATCCCCGTTTGTTGGATGGATCGAATTAGTTAGAGTCGCAAACTCCTAATAAAATCTTTTATTTTCATAATAAACTCCTTATTAGATTAGAAAGATAGAAAGAAATAAGGATGGGAAAAGAATAATAAAATTTATTAATAAAGCGAATTATCATACATATTCGTGTAGAAAGATGAATAGGTACACTTATTTTATTTAGTTCTACATTCCTTGCACTTATTAACTACTTATTAACTACTTATAAATATTCATTTCTAAATATTAATTTCTAAATATTAATATTTTTTATTAAATTAAATAAATTATTAATAAATAATTAGAATATAATTATTATATAAATAAATTATTAAATAATATTTTTATATATAATAAATAATATTATAAATATAATAAAATAATATTATAAATATAATACAGTTTATGATATATACTTAGGATAGATATACTTATCATATCATAAGATATCTTTTTCTTTCTAATAGATAGAAATATTAAATCGAGGCACCCATTCTATGACAGATCTCAACTTACCCTCTATTTTTGTGCCTTTAGTGGGCCTAGTATTTCCGGCAATTGCAATGGCTTCTTTATCTCTTCATGTCCAAAAAAATAAGATTGTCTAGATCCGATGGGACCAAATCTCATCAATTTATTTCAACACTGGATCATAATACAGATATTTATTTAGTGTAATATGGTACGATATGTGACTCTTTACGAACACAAATGAAAGAACTATTATGCATTTATGCGGATACATGATATCCGCATAAATGCATGTATATGCAGGTATAGCTGGTTAAATTAAAAATGGATCGGCGAATATTTTATTTAAATGGAAAGTCAATGTATCTAACAAATTACTTCTAACGGTTTACATCAGAATAGTGCTAGTTAATGAAAGTTACTTCGGGATCAAGAAAGTAAAATTCATTTGGGTTATTCTCTCAATTCCAATCGAATGCAACTGGATCTAGTAGAGTATGAATTGGCGATCAGAACATATATGGATAGAACTTATAATGGGGTCTCGAAAAACAAGTAATTTTTTCTGGGCCTGTATCCTTTTTTTAGGTTCACTAGGATTCTTAGTGGTTGGAACTTCCAGTTATCTTGGTAGGAATCTGATATCCGTATTTCCATCTCAGCAAATTCTTTTTTTTCCACAAGGGATCGTGATGTCTTTCTATGGGATCGCAGGTCTATTCATTAGCTCCTATTTGTGGTGCACAATTTCATGGAATGTAGGTAGTGGTTATGACAGATTCGATAGAAAAGAAGGAATAGTGTGTATTTTTCGTTGGGGATTTCCTGGAATAAATCGTCGCATCTTCCTTCGCTTACTTATGAGAGATATACAATCAATCAGAATGGAGGTTAAAGAGGGTCTTTATCCTCGTCGTGTCCTTTATATGGAAATCAGAGGCCAAGGAGCCATTCCCTTGACTCGTACTGATGAGTATTTTACTCCACGAGAAATTGAACAAAAAGCTGCCGAATTGGCCTATTTCTTGCGCGTACCAATTGAAGTATTTTGAAATGAACTGAAGAAAAAATGGAAAAAAACTTGCTAATTTCCTTTTTAATACAACCGTCGACTCTATCTGATATTTCTCTGAAGTACGAGTTCTATAAAAAGGTATTGAACCCATGGATCTATTTCCTATTTTTGTGTAATAATTTAGATCTCGGATCTAGAAGGAAAGGAATATAGAAATAGAATAAGGGTCCTTTTAGGATAAAAATGAAAAAAAAAAAAAGAAAGCCTGGGTCTCCCTCCCATATATTTCATCCATAATATTTTTTCCCTGGTGGGTCTCTCTCTCATTTAATAAATGTCTGGAACCTTGGGTTACTAATTGGTGGAATACCGGGAAATCCGAAACTTTTTTGAATGATATTCAAGAGAAAAACGTTCTAGAAAGATTCATAGAATTGGAAGAACTATTCCTCTTGGATGAAATGATAAAGGAGTACCCGGAGACGCATATACAAAAACTTCGTATAGGAATACACAAGGAAACGATACAATTGGTCAAAACACACAATGAATATCATCTCCATATCATTTTGGATTTCTCGACAAATATAATTTGTTTCGCTATTCTAAGTGGTTATTTTATTCTGGGTAATGAAGAACTTGTCATTCTTAATTCTTGGATTCAGGAATTCCTCTATAACTTAAGTGACACAATAAAAGCTTTTTTGATTCTTTTAGTTACTGATTTATGGATCGGATTTCATTCGACCCATGGTTGGGAACTAATGATTGGTTCGGTCTACAACGATTTTGGATTGGTTCATAACGATCAAATTATATCTAGTCTTGTTTCCACTTTTCCAGTTATTCTAGATACAATTGTGAAATATTGGATCTTCTATTATTTAAATCGTGTATCTCCTTCACTTGTAGTTATTTATCATTCAATGAATGAATGAAGAACTCATTTGATCTCCTGATATCAATCAAATCAGAATCTTTCTTCGTATATAAAGAAAGCATTTTCAATCTTACTTAATTCTTTATACTTCTAGCTCTTCAAGGTATTCGTCCTATATTCCAGTACAATTATCCCAGTACAATGACAGACTCGTGTATAGGGAACTATACTAGCTACCTATCTAATTTATTGTAGAAATTCCGGGATCAATGATTGGACATGCAAAATAGAAATACTTTTTCTTGGGTAAAGGAACAGATGACTCAATCGATTTCTGTATCGATCATGATATATGTAATAACTCGGGCATCTATTTCAAATGCATATCCCATTTTTGCGCAGCAGGGTTATGAAAACCCACGAGAAGCAACTGGACGAATTGTATGTGCCAATTGCCATTTAGCTAATAAGCCCGTGGATATTGAAGTTCCGCAAGCCGTGCTTCCTGATACTGTATTTGAAGCAGTTGTTCGAATCCCTTATGATATGCAACTGAAACAAGTTCTTGCTAATGGTAAAAAGGGGGCTTTGAATGTAGGGGCTGTTCTTATTTTACCCGAGGGATTCGAGTTAGCCCCCCCCGATCGTATTTCTCCCGAGGTGAGAGAAAAGATGGGAAATCTGTCTTTTCAGAGTTATCGTCCCAATAAAAGAAATATTCTTGTGATAGGTCCTGTTCCCGGTCAGAAATATAGTGAAATCGCCTTTCCCATTCTTTCCCCCGACCCTGCTACGAGGAAAGACGTTCACTTCTTAAAATATCCCATATATGTAGGTGGGAACAGAGGAAGGGGTCAGATTTATCCTGATGGGAGCAAGAGTAACAATACAGTCTATAATGCTACATCAGCAGGTATAGTAAGCAGAATAGTACGTAAAGAAAAAGGAGGATATGAAATAACCATAGTTGATGCATCGGATGGACATCAAGTGGTTGATATTGTACCTCCAGGACCAGAACTTCTTGTTTCAGAGGGTGAATCCATCAAGCTCGATCAACCATTAACAAGCAATCCCAATGTAGGAGGGTTTGGTCAGGGAGATGCAGAAATAGTGCTTCAAGATCCATTACGTGTCCAAGGCCTTTTGTTCTTCTTGGCATCTGTTATTTTGGCACAAGTTTTTTTGGTTCTTAAAAAGAAACAGTTTGAAAAGGTTCAATTGTATGAAATGAATTTCTAGGTCCAGAAATTCCTTAACATCAAGTTGGTAAAAAGCAACAAATTATTGTCGATCGATACTTATGTATGATCAAAAAATTCTGTAAACCTTTTTGTTTATACTGTTTTTGTTTTGTTTGTGGGATGTCTGGAATTCATTACGTGTATCCCATTCCTAGTAATAGACTATAGGCATACAAATATAAAGGAAGAGAATACAAGGGAAGGATGGGAAAAATGAAAGGAACAAATACTTTTAGGAGGGATTACTAGTCTTCCTAATCTTCTATTCGACACAAGAAAAGGGTGGAAAATCCCTTTTCTTGTGTCGTCTTGTATCGAAATAATAATGATTTTTTCTCTTGTTCGTCAAAGATTACTAGGGGAGGAGAAATTCATTGAACAAATAGAACTTCTTTAATTATTCAATTAATTTAAACTTCTAATTTAGAAAAATTATTCAAACAAAAAAACTTTTACTGTTCTGGTTGAAAGGCAAATTAGATTTTTACAAATATCCAAATCCTTATTTATTATCTCATCAGAGTTTTTATAGAATAAGGTTCTATTAATTTAGTATAGAAAAAATTTTCAGGATGTCTCATCCGTAGAAATCCATATAATATTGGATTATCCAGAAAATCGATTGATTCCTTCTTTTTTGTTGCTTTGTAAGAGTTCAATATTATGGAGGAAGGACAGAGACTATGAATCAATCAATAGATTTCATTCTTCAAATTATTAAGAAAGAAAGGATCTGTTTTGTCATTTCTACGAATATAATATTTTAATTATGTTTACTGGATAACTTTCCAATTTGTATGTTATGGAGTAGGTCAAAGTTTCGCTATATGGAGTAAGAACTCAGCGGGACCTTACCTCCTTTGTCTGATTAGAGCAGTAAGGTCCCGCTGAGTTCTTACTTTTTCATGTCTAAAATCCGGTTCATCCGATTACTACAGAGATGAACCCAACCCGGAATATGAACCGTAAAAGAAAATACCTATTAAACCGATCACAAGAATACCGGTTACAGTACCTATCAGCCAAAGAGGAATCCTTCCAGTAGTATCGGCCATTTCCCCCACTTTCCTCCACATTTCATCAAGTGGTCATGCTAGAGACAAAAACAGTCATAGATAATTATGAGGATAGTATCTTTCCGAATGGGATAAGAGAATTCCTACTATTCTCTTTCTTTCTCTCAATTGAAGAAATAATTGGAAAATAAAACAGCAAGTACAAAAATGAGTAATAAACCCCAGTATAGACTGGTACGATTCAATTCAACATTTTGTTCATTCGGGTTTGATTGTGTCATAGCTCTATAATTCGAATTAGGTTTATCGTTGGATGAACTGCATTGCTGATATTGACCCCAAGAAAAAAACGGTAGGTACAGCTAATCCGTGAACAGCCAACCATCGTACTGTAAAAATTGGATAGGTTCGATCTATGGTCATTGGAGGGCCTCCTAAAAGGATCTACTAAATTTATCAAGTTGTTCCAAAGAATCAAAACGGCCGGTTATCAATGGAATCCCTTGTCGGCTCTCTGTGAAATACTCGTTTGGCCGAGGACTTCCAAACACGTCGTAAGCTAAACCCGTACTGACGAATAACCAACCCGCAATGAATAGGGAAGGTATAGTAATGCTATGAATGACCCAGTATCGAATACTGGTAATAATATCAGCAAAAGAACGTTCTCCCGTGCTTCCAGACATGCTGAGCTCCACAAATTTTTGTACATTCAAAACAAAAAGGGAATCGATTCCGTGAAAGATGGGATCAGTAAATGGAAAACTACTGATATTTCATCTTTGTGAGATCGTCAATTTTGTACCAAAGGTGTATTTCGAGTATACCGAATCAGTATAGCTATCCTTCCTCTGGCACAGCAACGCAGTCTCGATGGGTACCAAAATACTACATAATTCTTTTCTTCTTTTTTTGTTCTTTGTCTATGCATAACTGTATGTTATTCAATAGATCAATAGAAAATTCCTCAAATTCCTTATAAGGTGTTTCCATTATTGGCTTCGTAATAGAAAGTAAAGATCTTGGAAAAGTGTGAATCAATGGGTTCTAATAATTCATGAAAGATATTATCATATTCACACATTTCAATTATATGCGAAATCTATAAACTATTTTTTTGGTTAAAAGTTTTTTTTTTTCGAATCTTTCATTTCATTTCAAGTAATTGGTTGGTCGTACAATAAATATACTATAATAAATATACTATAATAAATATACTATACTATAATAAATATACTATAATAAATACAAAATACAAGAATAGATAATATTTAATGAAAGAAAGAGAACATAGTTGGAACAATCAATATTCGTGATGCAACAACGGTTGCATTAGATGCAAAACAAAGGTTCTTTCTTTACCGAACTACAAGTATGGAACTCCATGATATGGAAAGACAGAATATAGAACCTAAAAGGATAATGGAAGTTGTTCGTCTTTGAATCGAGTTGGACCCCCCAAAAAGAATAAAAATGAAAGTAAAGGTTTTATTTTTTTGATAGATCGTTTCGATATATCGTAGAGCACTTTTTTTCTTCTCATTCGAGATATTATGGGCAATTAACCAACCTATTAATGTACTGAATCCAATGAGTTAAAAAAAAATAAGTAAAAGGTAATATCAGGTCGTTCGCCCCCAAATGGATTAGATCCTTTTTATTGAAAAAGAAAAGAAATGATCAAAATTTAAGTTCTTTTCAAATCCAATTTTTTTATTTTATTCCAAAATTACTTAAATAAATTATATTTAAGTAATTTTGGATGAAGTTACACGACACAGTTCTTATTACTATTACTTTACTCAACTCACGAATTGCACAATGAATCTGTCGATTCGGAATCACAGGACCGATCGATGTCATAGCTGATGAATCAAGAACTTTCAATTGAACTAAACTAATCCTGTCAATTGGTTTTTTCTTACCGTTACTGTTATATCTGGGAAAAATGGAAACTTAGGTAAGTGTTTTATCAACATATGTAACAAAAGAACATATCTAATTTAGCTCTTTCATGCCTACTATAACTAGTTATTTCGGTTTTCTACTGGCTGCTTTAACTATAACCCCAGCTCTATTGATTGGTTTGAATAAGATACGACTTATTTGAAATGAATTGAATGAACAATTCATAAAAATGAATATTTCTCTGAGATTCCAGGTGTTCCAGGTTCCTTTCCACATCAATTGCCAATTCTTGGTTATTGAGATTCACGGATAATTCAGATTAATATTTAGGGATAGATCTTACCCATCTTTTTATCCCCTCAAAAAACCGAAATGATTGAAGTTTTTCTATTTGGAATCGTCTTAGGTCTAATTCCTATTACTTTGGCAGGATTATTCGTAACTGCATATTTACAATACAGACGTGGTGATCAGTTGGACCTTTGATTGAGTAACATTTCTTTTTTTTGATTGACCTCCTCCCTGCGGGAGGTCAAATTCAAGTTTCAATTAAACTTTTTTTTATTGTGATTCGACATAACATAAACGGAATCACGCTCTGCAGGATTTGAACCTACGACATCGGGTTTTGGAGACCCGCGTTCTACCGAACTGAACTAAGAGCGCTTTCTTATTACAGGAGATACGACTGTAGTGTAAAGAAAAGGTTTTTTTACCCCCAAACATATCTTGCATACGTATAGCATGCAAAAATGAAAGATTATGTCCAATTTCAATCGATCTTAATTAATCCCTCGTTACTACCCATAAGAGAAGTAATAGGTAGGGATGACAGGATTTGAACCCGTGACATTTTGTACCCAAAACAAACGCGCTACCAAGCTGCGCTACATCCCTTTTTAAAGTTCTTGTACAGTGTCATTGTACAAAATCCCTGTCTTGTTTTCCACATTGTTATTTTCCCCTCTATCTATATACAATTTTCTTGTCATTTCTTCTTTTTGGTTTCATATAATAAAATAATTTTATACATCTGAAACCTAACGTATAAAAAAAATGAAAATTTATCTTATCGGCGTATCGTATAAAAAAAAGAATAAAAATTTATCTTATCGGAAATGCTCAGGAAGAAGGGGTCATCTTTTTCTTTCTTTTTTAGGGACAGGAAAATCTCATCTATCGGTTCATTGTACATATCTATTTTAGTTAGGAATTCCGCGTAAAGTAAAAAAAAAAAATACAAATGATCTTGAACTACAACATCTGACCATACATATATGTATTACAATAAAGAAGGAGGATTTTCAATGCGAGATATAAAAACATATCTCTCCGTGGCACCTGTGCTAACTACTCTATGGTTTGGGTCTTTAGCAGGTCTATTGATAGAAATTAATCGTTTATTCCCAGATGCCTTGTCATTCCCTTTTTTTTCATTCTAGTTATTAATATGCGAAGAAATGAAGAAAATTAGGGATACAATTCTACGTGACGTGACTAAAATTTCGCCCCTTCCTTTTTTTTTCAGTTCTTTAGGATAGGAGGAGGATAGGAAGGAAAGAAAAAAGGAAAAGTGTATTGAACCTCGACAAAAATCTGGTGAATCTAAGATCGAATTTTGGGAAACAGAAATGGAAATGTGTATCCAGATCTAGGGCAGAATCCACGAAATCATAGCATAGAAAGAAGATACTTAAACGAAATATTGGGATTTAAGATAGGAATAATTGATAGTTAGAAAGAAATTGTATTACTTAATTATTACTTTATTATTAATTATTACTTTATTAATTATTACTATTACTTTATTAATTATTACTATTACTCTATTAATATTAATTGTAATTATATAATTACAACACATACAACACAACGAAATCTTTAGAAATGAAAATGGAATTTCAAGTTAGTAACTTCTATTGATTTTCTTATTGATTTTTTTGTTCTTTTATTCTTCTTCAGTTCGGGTCGAAAATAGAAGAAGTTAAGTCGATCCAAAATCAAAAGGGGGTTCATGGCCAAGGGTAAAGATGTCAGAGTCAGAGTTATTTTGGAATGTACCAGTTGTGTCCGAAATGGTGTCAATAAAGAATCGCCGGGTATTTCTAGATATATTACTCAAAAGAATCGACACAATACATCCAGTCGATTAGAATTGAGAAAATTTTGTCGCTATTGTCACAAGCATACGATTCATGGGGAAATAAAGAAATAGATGGAACGGAACGTGTGCGCGATCTTTCCAAGGAAGAGGAAGAACTTAACATATTTAAGTTAACATATTTAACTTAACATAAATATAACATATATAATATACATAATATATACAATACAAATCAAACCCGATTTCATTTTCATATATATATACATACATATGATATGTATTATATATGAGTTGTATAATATAAATGATGCGAATCAAAGCCTATTTCGGTCAGATCTGAAATGAATAAAGAAATAGAATTTTAGAGATAAGGAATAAACCATGGATAAATCCAAGCAACCTTTTCGTAAATACAAGCGATCCTTTCGTAGGCGTTTGTCCCCAATTGGATCGGGGGATCAAATCGATTATAGAAACATGAGTTTAATTAGTCGATTTATTAGTGAACAAGGAAAAATATTATCTAGACGGGTGAATAAATTGACCTTGAAACAACAACGATTAATTACTATTGCTATAAAACAAGCTCGTATTTTATCTTTGTTACCTTTTCTTAATAATGAGAAACAATTTGAGAGAGCCGAGTCGATCCCCAGAACTACTGGTCCTAGAACCAGAAATAAATAAACATACTCCTCAATTGACTCAAAACTCCAATCGGAACTCAAGCTCAGATTGATGTTTTGTTCAAAAGGCCTAGAATCCCGATTTATTTCTTGTGTTATAAGAAATAAAAAATGGGGGAAGAAGAAATATTTTTTTTATTGAAACATGTTCGTTCATTCCTACTACTTATCTTACTTAATTTTTTTTATTCTATCTTCCCGGAGTTCATTCTCCGGGGAATTCTGTTTCAATTTCAATCATTTCTGTATTATATTTTATAATATCATATCCTTTATTTGATAATCTGATTGGAAATCATGTAAAGACAATTCTTATTTGATATAGATATTTGCGCAAGTATTTTACGATTAAGAAGCAATTGCTTCTTGTACAGATTTGGTATTAATCTACTATAATTATAGAATACCTTATTCTCACGAATTACTGCATTTATTCGAGTGATCCACAAACTACGAAAATCCCTCTTTTGCCTGCCTCTATCTCGATGAGAGGAAACCAAAGCTCTCATTTTCTGTTGAGTAGTCGTTCGAGTAAGTCTTGAATGAGCCCCAATAAAGGTTGATGCAAATAAACGAATTTTTGTTCGACGTTTCCGAGCTGTATATCCTCGTCTAACTCTGGTCATTGAATCAAATTAAACCTTAATGAATAACTAATTGATTTCTCTTCTTTCAGTCATCCTTTACCCCCCGTCAATTAATAACAAAACGGATTATTCCGATATATAAAATAAAAATTCCAATGGCTTTTGCTACTATGACTTTCCCCAACCACGATTTTTTATTCCTTCCAGGCATTTCACCTGGAAATAAGAAATTCTAACGATACCAAATAAAAAAAAATAGTGGGTTCCATCGTTTCTATGGTTACTTTTTTTTTAAACGGTGAGGTCCTCTCTATACACCGGAGCCTCTTCTTTCACTTTATCAAATGTTATTGTTAACTTGTATAGTTCACACTCTTTGGCTCTACCCATCAATTATACAGTAATAGTTCTTTTCACAATAAGAGTTATTCATACAGTGACGGCATTTAATTATGAAAGTTGGCTAGGTAGCTGACCCTGTTAGTCCGTTCTTTCAAGAATAGGAGTATAACCTTTTTGCTTCTTATAATACCATTTCCTCCGCTTAATGGATAACCATTTGCCCCCAATGGGGAATTGCTTTTCATCTCAAATCTAGGTGATTGGATTTGCACCAATGTAAACCATAAATTCCAAACACAATATAGGTATATGATAGATCTTCTCTATCTATCCTATTCATTGGTACTGGTCATTGATACTGGAAAATTGTCTCATTTGTTCGAACTCATGATCTGAACGAGTCGCACATACACCCTAGTGCATGTTCCTCGACGCTGAGGACATCCTCTAAGAGCGGGAGATTTCGTGACATTTCTTATTGGCTGTCTTGTGTTTCTAATAAGTTGTTTAATAGTTGGCATGTCGTATGTATATATAGAATTCTAGAATGGAATGGGTTGGTTTAGATCGATCTTAACCTGATGATTGATGATCATGAATTTTTTTTTTCTATTCAATATCAAATCGCAGAAAATTCGAATTATGGTTTGAAATGGATTTACATGAAATCCCTAGTATTTTCATTTTCGACCGCTACAAGATCAACAATGCCATGAACTTGGGCTTCTGTTGCTGACATAAAAACATCTCTTTCCATGTCTTCGGATACAACCCATAAAGGATTACCCGTTCTTTGTACATAAACCTTTGTGAGGGTTTCGCGAAGTTTCAGTAGTTCTTCCGCTTCCAGGATAAATTCGCCTGCTTGTGCCTCATAAAAAGAACTAGCAGGTTGGTGAATCATAACCCTGATGATATTGATATAACATCATGAAGGGTTCTTCTATCTTGCATGATTGGGCTAAAGTAAGGGATAAAAAAAATATAAGAAAAAAGAATAGAATTGTACAACCGTACAGGCATCTTTTGTGCATACGGCTCTACAATGGAATTTACTTTTTCTTTTTCTTCTCTTCTATTCTATTGAAGAAAGAAATAGAATCCATCCGATCCGGATCGTTGAATGATCCATTTACCACCCTTCCTTTCGTAGGAGTAAAAAAAATACTATGATGGTTCTGTTGCTTTATATATTTATTTTGTCTGTGATTTAGCAATCCCAAAGTTCCTTTCTGATACGATCAAATAAGGAAAAAAATGATCTTTTTTTTTTTTTCATTTTTGTAC
>QRFJ01007488.1:0-41657 GCA_006176705.1 Cocos nucifera
AGTTAACGGCATATTCCTTCCACCGGTCTCACTTACCTGGCCATATCTGTTGACACAGTTCTGATCTGAGGTGGTCAATAATCCGAGCTGACCCATGCCACTAGGTTAGTCATAATTGTTATGACTAAGCCAAGTCTAGTTTAATGAGACCTGAATCAATTCTCCCTAAGAAAAGATTAAGTCCGAGGTCTTCCACCATTGTAGACGTGCGGGCCCTTCCCGGGGTTGATTGTTCTCGGCTGGATACAGTGGCTCAGTTGCACCGGGAAGACGCAACCATGTCTATTAGGCATTGGATGCTATGGGCTGGAGGATGAGTTGGGCTCAATATTTCGGATACGGTGAGAGACCCAATTAGGAACCCAGTCTATGCAAATGGTGGGTCTGACTTAACTAAGGAGTGGATCAATATTCCGGATACGGTGAGATTCATGAATTAGAGACCAAGTTTGGGTGCACCATGATTAGAGAATCATTGAACAAGAGTTGTTCACTCATTGGCTAACCCATCACCAATAACTGTTAGGTGAGGTGATGAGTCAGTTGGTGAGACCGCACCACCCACTAGAAATCATCAATCGCGGAGATTTTCGCATCTCTACAGAGGGAGTGTAGGGATCCGAGAAAATAGTGGGAGCTAATTTGTTTAAAAATAAAATCCCTAAACAAATTGGTCAAGTCAAAATTACAGTATCTAACTAGAATCTTTGACTCTCTACAGGAAAATGTCTGCGTCCAACCCACTGGCACGTATCCTAGACACACATAGACTGACTGGACCCAATTATAAAGATTGGCTCAGGAACTACAAAATTGTTTTGGGTTCAGAGAAGTTAACACATGTTTTGGACCAGGACCCTCCCACCTTACCAGCTCGTCCATCCACTGAACAGAGAGCGTCTCTGGAAAAATGGATTGACGAAGACAATAAGGCCAGATACTACATGTTGGGCTCGATGTCTGATGAGCTCCAGCGCCAACATGAAGATATCGGGACTGCTCGCCAAATGTTGGCTCACCTGCAGGAGATGTTTGGTGAACAGAGTCGCGCAGCCAAATATCAAGTCACGAAAATGACTTTTTAAGGCTAAGATGCGTGATGGGCAGTCAGTCCAAGATCACTGTCTGACAATGATCAAGGACATGGAAGAGCTTGAGAAGCTCGGTGTGAAGTTGGACTTGGATTTGCAGAACGATATTATTCTGCAATCCTTGACTGATGCATATGGGCAATTCATCATGAATTACCACATGCATAAACTTCAAAATTCCTTGGCCGAGTTGATGAATATGCTGGTTACCGCTGAGCTTTCTATGAAAGGTTCTAAAGGCTCAGTTCTTGCTATGGAACGGACTTCTTCCAAAAGAAAGTCTTATGGAAAGAAAAAGAAGTCTGTGAAAAAGCAAAAGGTAGAAGGATCAAAGAAGAAGAAGGCAGAACCGAAGAAGAAGGTCGATGGCAAAGGAAAGTGTTTCCATTGCAACAGCGACGGCCATTGGAAGCGGAACTGCCCTACTTACCTGGCCACCCTGAAGAACAAGAAGGAAGGTCCTTCTGGAGGTATGCTCGTTATTGAGTCTAACCTTACGGTTTCTTCTGCATCCAGTTGGGTGCTTGACTCTGGTTCTAGTGCTCATCTGTGCACTTCTATGCAGGGTCTTGAGGATAGCAGGAGGCTGAGGGATGGAGACATGATCCTACGCGTCGGTAATGGAGCAAGAGTTGCTGCAGTAGCCGTGGGAACATACCCTCTGCGATTACCATCTGGTTTAGACTTAGTTTTAAAAGACTGTTATTATGTGCCTGCAGCTAGCAGGAATTTGATTTCTGTTTCATGCTTAGCACAAGAAGGTTATGTGATCACCTTCTTTAAGGACCATTGTAACATTCTTTATGAAAGAAATAAAATTGCAAATGGTTTCCTTATTAATGGTCTTTATCAGTTGCATATTGATGTACCTGTTTTAACTATCGAGCAAAACGTGAATGCCAAACGACCTAGGGATAGTCCAAACGACAGATATCTATGGCACCTGAGATTAGGTCATATAGCAGAAGATAGGATTAACAAATTGGAGAAAAATGGGCTATTGAGTCCATTGACTTTTGAGTCATATCCAACTTGTGAATCTTGTCTTCAAGGCAAAATGACTAAACTCCCTTTTGTTGGACATGGGGAGAGGGCCACAGATCTCCTTGCCCTAGTACATACTGATGTGTGCGGCCCATTCGATGTGCCGGCTAGAGGCAATTTTGTCTACTTCATTACCTTTACCGATGATCTGTCTAGGTATGGGTATGTGTATCTTATGAGACACAAGTCTGAAGCCTTTGAAAAGTTCAAAGAATTCAGACATGAAGTAGAAAAACAAACTGGAAAACCCATTAAGGTTCTTCGATCAGATCGAGGAGGTGAATACCTTAGCCGGGAATTCCTAGACTATCTTAAGGAAAATGGCATAGTCTCTCAATGGACTCCACCAGGAACACCTCAACTCAACGGGGTTTCAGAACGGAGAAATCGGACTCTATTGGATATGGTTCGATCCATGATGAGCTTCACAGACCTCCCAGATTTTCTTTGGGGACATTCATTATTAACTTCAATCTATTTACTGAATAGGGTTCCCTCTAAAACCATTCCTACCACACCGTATGAGATATGGCACGGTAAGAAACCAAGTCTGAGTCATCTCAGAATTTGGGGTTGTCCGGCTTATGTCAAAAGACAACAAGCGGACAAGTTAGAGTTTAGGTCCTTTAGAGCTCGATTCATAGGATATCCTAAAGAGTCATTAGGATACTATTTCTACATTCCAGAAGACCACAATGTGATTGTGAGTCGACATGCCATATTTCTTGAAAAATAGTTTATTCAAGATAGTGGCATTGGAAAGCAGATTAAGCTTGATGAGAAAGTCTCACAAGCAGAACGAGCTAAGGACCAAGTGGAACCAAATCAGGTTGAGCCAATAAGAACACTACCTCCTCCACCTCGTAGATCGGAAAGAGTTTCCCGTCCCCCTGAAAGATACTTAGGTATTATTTCAGAGGATGTAGAGGAAATGTTCCTCATAGGTAATGGTGCTCATGGTGATGATCCCAAAACCTACAACGAGGCGATATCAGATATCGACTCCGAGAAATGGCTTGAGGCAATGAAGTCAGAAATTGACTCGATGCACTCAAACCAAGTCTGGACCTTGGTAGATCCACCAGAAGGTATAGTACCTATTGGGTGTAAATGGATCTTCAAGAGAAAGATTGGTGCAGATGGGAATGTGGAGACATTCAAGGCTAGACTGGTGGCAAAAGGTTATAGTCAACGTGAAGGCATTGACTATCAGGATACCTTTTCCCCGGTAGCTATGCTAAAATCCATCCGCACATTGCTTGCTGTTGCAGCCTATTTCGATTATGAAATATGGCAAATGGACGTGAAAACGGCATTCCTAAATGGATATCTTGAGGAAGATATCTATATGGAACAGCCGCTAGGTTTCACATCCAGTGATACTGATCACAAGGTTTGCAAGCTGCAAAGGTCCATATATGGACTTAAGCAAGCATCTCGGAGCTGGAACACTCGTTTCAATGATGTGATCAAAAAGTTTGGTTTCATCAAAAATGAAGAGGAACCATGTGTTTTCAAAAGGGTCAGTGGGAGCGCTGTTGTCTTCCTCGTATTGTACGTGGATGACATCCTCCTTATTGGGAATGATATTCCCATGTTGACATCAGTCAAGATGTGGTTGTCTAAGGAATTCTCCATGAAAGACCTAGGTGAAGCATCCTTTATTCTAGGAATTAAGGTCTATAGGGATAGACCGAATAGGATGCTAGGACTTTCACAGAAGATGTACATAGAGGAAGTACTAAAGAGGTTTAGTATGGAAAACTCTAAGAGGGGATTAATACCCTTCAGACATGGTATTCATCTTTCCAAGAAGATGTGCCCCAGCACACCTGAGGAAATAGAACGCATGAGCAAGATCCCTTATGCTTCTGCAATAGGGAGCCTCATGTATGCCATGCTATGTACACGACCTGATATAGCCCATGCTGTGAGTGTCACAAGCAGATATCAGTCAAATCCAGGTGAAGAACACTGGACTTCTGTGAAATGTATCCTTAAGTACTTGAGAAGAACTAAGGATATGATGTTGGTCTTTGGTAATGGAGAACTCCAAGTCCAGGGATACACAGACTCGGACTTCATGTCCGATATAGATGATCGAAAGTCGACATCTGGCAGACTGTTTGTGCTGGAAGAGTTCCAAGCAAACAGCGATATCATCTCATCCGCGATTACCTTGAGAAAGGTTACGTTGAGGTCAAGAGAGTCAACTCCGCAGATAATGTGGCAGACCCACTTACAAAGCCGTTGAGCCAGCAGAAGATCGAAGCCCACCTTGAGAAGATGGGACTTAGACTTGTAGCCAATTGGCTTTAGGACAAGTGGAAGATTGTTAGATATATGTGCCCTAGAAGCCAGAATTGGCTGACACTTGTAATACACTTCTAGGGGCAAAATTATAATTTTGACTATAATTAATGAAATGGGTTATTTTCTATCACACCTGTGTATTTAGTGTCTGTGATACATCCTTTGAGTTAATGGTAATGATAATTCATATTTTCAAGAGTTGAAAATTTAAGACATGAATAATCATTATTAACTCATAAACAGCTCCCGACCATAGGATCATCACGAGGATGGTGATTGATCCGGAAGGTTGGTGTACGATCGCTTCTCTTTAGTAGATGAGTCTTGAGTCTACGGTGTGGAGACACCGGAGCGAGAGTACAGGTACTCGTTAGAGAACGAGGGCACTGAGCGTGACCACCTCGAGTAGTCATTAGGAAGTCTACCTTCTCGTCAATGACTGACTCGATGCTGCAGTAGTGTGTCTGGTTCTTTGACCTGAGATGCATCGGCAGTTCACCTTGAGGGTGTTATAGTTTGACTACACCATTACTCGGTCTCCTAGCCATATGGAACCCTGAGGTGTATGTTGGCTATGACATGTTCATTGTAGGAACTGGATTGCATCAAGATGGGATCTATCTACCTCGGTGGTAGAGGAGTAGCCCTATGATGATCATGAGAATCAAGTCCTGAAGCCCATGGCCATGGCAGAGTGAAATAATAGAAAGAGTTTCTATTTAGATTTTCACATTGGACTCGAATCGAATGATTACATCATATGACAGAGACTAGGGTTTGACGAGTTCACCTTAACCCTAATCTGATCGGGGCTCAAGATAGAAGAACTTAATCACACAGGTAGCTGCACCAAGAGGTTCGCATTCAGCTCTGATGGGTTGCCACCATATACTGCTAGGTGTCACTGGTGGATTTTGGGAGCAATTAGAATGATTTAGATGATCGATCATTCTAGCTGTTCGAATCAGAAGAGTTCTGATCCATCGAAAGGAGTTTCGATGATGTCTATGATAGAGATCATGACATATCCCATTACCATACAGAACTGAACCTAACTGGGTCACACAAACAAGGGTTTGAATCTGGTGATCATCAATTGAACTGATCTAGTTCAATTGATCTGAATGAGATTCAATTAGGTTCAAGGAAATCGTGCTAGCACTCGATTGAACCTAACGTTCTTCTTTTACTATCATAAATAAGTTGTCCTGACTGAGCCAAAGGAGTTTGTGCTCAATCAGAGGCCTTCATATGGTCTGACTGGAGGTTGTCCAAGTCAGAATAGGTTGTCTTATTTGTAAGACATTACCTGCCATTTTTGGTCACCTGCCATTTCTTGTTCTTTGACTTTGGTCAAAAGTCTACCTTTGACTGGTCAAACGTTGACCATTCACCCTTTGACTTTTGACCACATGTCATGCACCTATTGGAGAGCTGGTGGGGGCCTGTCCCCCTGCCAGAACCTGGCAAGGAGAAGGGCGCACGCCAAGGGTGGCGTGAGCCCAAGTAGGAGGCGCCTAGGAGTCCTTGTTGGACAAGGACTCCACCTCCCTTTTGGATTCCAATCAGAGTTCTACTAAGAATCCAGTTTGACTGGTCTTAGGCGCCCTCTAAGGAGGAATCCAGGGGTCTCTATTCCAACCAATCAGATTTAGATCTGATTTCACAAAGGGTTGTGATTGGTTGAGAGGAAGAGGAGTTGGATCACAAGAGGTCTATAAATAAGACCCTGCGCCCAACCCTAATTCCAAGTGAAAGTGAATGCTATTAGATACGCCCCAAGGCTGCCTCTCCCCTCCTTCTCCATGCCATAGTCTCTTCTCCTCTTGCTCTCCACGTCCAAAAGGTGTTTTGGACTTAGTTTGGTGCGATTCAGATCAAGGAAAGGCGATCAAAAGCAAGAAGGCTGCGCTGCTGCAAAAGGACGACTGCAGATCTTCAAAAGAGTTTTGAAGATCCTCCAGATCAGATCCAGATCTGATTTTTGGAGGTGTGATAGAGAAGAAGAGGATCTCCAGATCCAACCTGAGTGGATACCGGTAGAGGCCAGGCGCTTGCGTGGCTAAGATCCAGAACCTTCCGCTGCAATCAGGATCATCTACAGGGTAATAGGATTACCCAAATCAGGTAAATTGAATTTGATTTAATTTATCTTATTTTATTTTATTTATTAAAATAATAAGAATCAGATCTGAAATATATCAAGATCTGATTAAGATCAAGAGAAAATTTTGAAATATATCTCTTGATCTAATCAGATCTGGACGAACCTGGACCAGAAAATCAGGATTTCCCTTCAGATGCGACTGTCGAAGTTCTTTTTGGCTTTTCGCTCCCATTAGGATAAGACATTTTGGCATTTACCATGCTGGCATCGAAGCTTTTTAAATCTGAAATGAGAAGATGGCCCTTCGTATTTTTCACCGAAACTCTACCTCAGGTATGATGCTATAAAGACTCCGTCTGTCACCACTTCTCTATCATGATGAGCGAGACATGCAGTGCATGCTAATCAGCCGAAGTCGATTCGTAGTCATAACTGCCTTGGGTTGCCTCTGATTATTTAAGGCCTTCTTCTCTCATCCGAAAGTCATTCCTACCCGAGTCTTCTTCTTCCTCCAGTCCCCATTCTTCTTCCACCCAAGCGTTTTAGCTTCCTTCCTCATCTTCTTGGATTTTGGACGCCCTTTCGATTAGTTCTCATCGCACCCACCATCTTTTCATCCTCTCCAAATAGCTTAGGTCAGTTTTTCAACCCTTCTCTTTGGGTATTCATGCTTTTTTAGCTTCTTATTCCTTTGATTTCTCCGTAGTAGTATTTGCCATATTTTTTTTCTTATTTTTCATGGATTTTTCTAGGGTCTTATTTCGATCTGAATGTCTTCTGAAACCTCCCACTCCATCGATTCTTGGGGCTTGCCTAGATCGACCTTCCTAGACCCTACACCCCTGACCGAAGTCGAACCTAGGAACATGTCTCACTCGTCCTTCATTCTAGACACCATCATATCCATTCTTACTTCAGATGATCTTTCTCTGATCTAATTTAATATGGAATTCCTCTGGAATATGACCTCAAACCTCCTAGTTCAGATGATCGAGTCAATTCTCCTCTGATCGATCGATTTTGTTTGTAGTTGCTCTCTTTCGATTTTTGAACATCTCCTTCACAACCGTCATACTGAACATCTTTTGGTTCGTGATAGGATTCCTTTCTTTTTATCATCTAGCCAAGATCCATCCGACCATCTCACTCTTTAAAAATTTCTACACCTTCAAACGTCATCCTTCCGCAAAGGACTGATGGTACTTCTCCCCTCAGTTCGGCAAGAAGGGGTTACTGAAAGGTGCCCCTTCTTCCATTCATAACTGAAAGAAAAAGTATTTTTCGTGCACTATCCGACCTTGCTATTAGATCTTCCTCTTTGGGGTTACATTAGGGAGTCAGTTCGCCGAGCTCTTAGCTTATATAAAGCTATCCTTGATTCCTCCAATAAACTTAAAACATACCAAGCTCCTCTTCTTTCTGACCTTTTGAAAGAACAAACCTTGTTCAACCTGGGTTTGAATCCCCTCGATCCTGTTGGTACATTTTTCTACTTTTTGAATTCTTTGTGTGGTTTCACATATATGTACTGTCACTGATCGTGATTTCTTTTCTATTATAGAAATGGATATTGAAGTTGCTAAAATGCTCACCAAGGGGCTTTACGCCTAGAAGAGGAAAGAAAAAGTGCCAGGTGGTAGCTCGAAGAGGGCGAAGGTTGGCGCTCCAAGCACCGCAGCTCCTACCACCACTACTGCTGCTTCCGAGGTTGCTGCCAGCATTGAGGTTGCCCTAATTGCTGAGGTCGGCACCATTGGTGTGGATTTCATGCCTCCTGCATCCTCGAGCCCTTCCAGTAGAGATCAAGCTCTAGAGCTTCATGCTGAGGGAAAGATGGGGGAAGGATATAAGAAAAAGAAAGCTATCGTAAAGACACTCCATAAGGCTCATCCTGGTGAGCCAAGCGATGACCATGGTGAATTAGGAGAAGACCCTTTTGATGATCTGGAGATCATCCAGGATTTAATCGACAAATTTGCCAAGCTAGAGGTGATGGACCGCATGGCCGACCTTGACCCTCGACAGCTCATTTGGAGTTCTCTTAGGACCATCCTCAAGGTGACCGCTCTGTTGCTCAACTTTTTCTCTCCTTTTCTGCTCTTTTCTTCTCTTCTTCTTTTTTTAATATCAACTATCCGTTGCAGTCGGGTCACCAAATGCTCGCCCTTATCAAGAGGGCACACTGCCTGAAGGTGAAAGCATGAAAGGTCCAGAAGAATCTTCAAACCAAGGTCGATCGTCTAAAGAAAAAGGCCATCGTGGCTGAACGCCTTATAGAGGAGAAGGCGGCGGGAATCGAGAGTCTCCAGGGCATACTTCGAAAAGAGGAGTTTGTCTCAACCAGACTTAAGGCCACACTGGCCCTAGAGGAGGATAGGAAGAAGGAAGCCGAGATTAAAGTCATGAACTAGAAGTTTGAATGGTGAAGTCGATCTTGGAGGCGATGACCCGAGCTGTGGAAGAGTTCAAGGCCTCTTTCGAAATTAGAAATCTGAACATTAAATTTGGCCAACAAGCATTCATTAAGGGCTTCGAGCTCTACAAAAGCAGGATGGCCCAAAGGTTCCCCAAGCTCGACCTTAGATTTCTAGATGAGGAGGAGAACAATGTAGAAGCGGGACCGTTCGATGCCGTAGTTGATCCTTCCTCCGTCGAGCATGCTTCTGGTCCGTCCGAACCTGCCATGGAGGTGCCTGAGCTAGTTCAAAAATTCGAGGTAGTCAAGAGTGCTCCGGCTTCGTCTATCGCCATCCCTCTTGAGGTTGAAATCCTCGAGTAGTTGTACATTTTTTTTTCTTTTTTTTACTTTATACTCAAAATTTTTGATTAAATGAAACTAAATTTTCTTTTTATCTATATCTTTGAGTATTTTTCATACTTTGAATGCAGTTTCCTATCAACGCTAATCCACTACCTCAAGGGGTTCTCCTAAACTCTTTAATAAAAAGCCTGAGGAAGGAAGTCCATCATCTAAAATAGAAGTTGAAGAAGATGGAGGATGACCTTCAAGCTTCATGGAAAAATACTTTGAAGGCAACCAAAGAGGTCACTCGCCTCCAAAACTTGCACATGAAGGACTCCACGACTTTTAGCATTCGAAAGGGGAGCTTCGAGAGGGAGCTGGCCGAACTCCGAAAGAATGCAAGCAACAAATCTTGGTGCTAACGGCAATGATCTGCTCCCTCGAGACTCAACTCAAGACAGCGAAGGAGAAGATTCAACTTCTAGAGGGGAGCTCGCCATGGTCCTCCGACAAGACATGATTCAAGTGGGACTGATCGATGAGGTTCTCTGCACTTCAAAAGTAGCTCCATGATGTCGAGTTCACATATGAGACTTATCGATTGGACTGGAGTGATTGGATATCCAAGCTAGAACAAAAGCTTCATGCCTCCAATGATGAAGTAGCCTGGCTCTAACATCAACTTGATGATGGCTTCTGGGTTGGTGCAAGTAGGAAGGCTGAGGAGATCGCCTCTTTGAAGAGGATCATTGGCAAACTCTTAGAGTCGGTTGGTGCGAAAGAGGGTGAGGTGCAGCGGCTGAAACTCAAGCTGACTTATGAGTGTTAGACTACCAAGAATGTGAAGGTCGAGTTTGAGGTCCTGAGGAGGAGGCTGTGAGAGTCAAAGGAGAACTATGTTGAGCTGACAGGATATTCCGCGATAACACGATGAGGCGGAGGGAGCTCAAGGAGGAGGTCGATCATCTAAAGGAGTCTTTGGTAATGGCCACCAGTCTAAAGTCTGAGGAGTCCGGCCCTTCTTAGGATTTCGATGGCCTTTCTCTTTCTTTCTTTTTTTTTAGTGTAATCGATCTTGTCGACCTATGTTTTGCTTGTAATGAACTTATTTTTGTAATGAAATAATATCTTTTTTATTATTTTTATTTTGCATGAATTTGAAGCTTTCTTGTGGCTTTACTTTCTTTACTTTGTTTTTCTTTGCATTGTCTTCTAATAAAGTGGTTGTTGTGGATGCCTATCCGAGATTTTTTTTATGGACCCGGAAGCGATTTTCCTTCTTGCACCACATACGGTCGAGTAATTATAGGAGAAATACGTGTAAGGATTGGTGATAGGATTTCTTCCTTCTCTTTGCTTTAGGTTGGGGGTTCATTTGGGACCATTGGATGAGCCCCCCTTTCCTTCTTTATTCCTCGACTTAGGTTTGCAAGGCTTTCGACTTTGCTCATGTTAGGATGAGGTCCTCCTCCTATTTCTAACAAGGCTATAAGGGCACAAAAGGGCTATTGAGGGGGTCTCTTTCCGCATCCCGACTTAAATAATCGAGGTCTTTGCTTTAGCTCAATGTTAGGATGAAGTTTTCCTCCTATTCCTAACAGGACTATAAGGGTACAAAAGGATCATTGAAAAGACCTCTCTGTGCATCCCGGCTTAAGTAACCGAGGTCTTCGCTTTAGCTCAATGTTAGGATGAGGTTTCCCTCTTGTTCCTATCAGATCTATAGGGGCATAAAAGGGCCATTAAGGGGGCCTCTCCCCGCATTCTGACTTAAGTAACCGAGGTCTTCGCTTTAGCTCAATGTTAGGATAAGGTTCCCCTCTTGTTTCTAATAGGGCTAGGGGCATAAAAGGGTCGTTGAAAGGACCTCTCCCTGCATCCTAACTTAAGTAACCGAGGTCTTTGCTTTAGCTCAATGTTAGGATGAGATTTTTCTCCTATTCCTGATAGGACTATAGGAGCACAAAAGGACTGTTGAAAGGGCCTCTCCCTGCATCCCGACTTAAGTAACCGAGGTCTTCGCTTTAGCTCAATGTTAGGACGAGGTTCTCCTCCTGTTCCCAATAGGGCTAACTTCATTTAATGATAAAGCTCGGAAGGCTATTTCCTATCATCATAGTTTTGCACCAAGATCGAAGATATTAAAATAAGAAGATTTTATTGAAATGAGATTATTGATAGTACATGCATAAGTTCTCCAAGCTCCATATGCATGGGAGATCGGTGCCTCTGAGCTCCTTCAAGTAGTAAGTTTCAGGCCAGATGACCTCTTTGACTTCGTAAGGACCTTCCCAGTTTGGGATGAGCTTTTCTTGATTTTGAGATTGTGAAACGACTGCTCGTCGAAGTACCAAGTCTCCCACTTTGAATATTTTGCCTTTGACTCTAGAGTTATAGTAGCAGGCCACTCTTCGTCTATAAATAGCCATCCAAACTTGGGCTTCTTCTTATTTTTCCTCCAGCAAATTGAGATTTGCTCTGAGGTCTTGCAAATTGCATTGCTCGCTGAAGGCTACAACCCATGTCGATGGCAACCTGAGCTCTATCGGGATGACTGCTTCCATTCCAAAAGTCAGAGCAAATGGCATTTCTCCAGTTGGTAGCTTCTAGGTAGTTCGATATGCCCATAGGATATGGTAAAACTCATCCACGTAAGTCTCCCTTGCTCTTTCAAGTCTTACCTTAATGCCTTGCAATAAGGTTCTATTTGTTACCTCAGTTTTACCATTTGCTTGCGGATAAGCTACTGACGTGAAGTTGTGGAAGATGTTTAAACTTTCATAGAACTCAGTGAACTTCTTTCTAGCAAATTGTCATCCATTATCTATAATAAGGGCTCAGAATAGGCCAAATCTATAAACAATCGACTTCCAGATGAAGTCTTGCACTTTGGCTTCGGTAATCTTTACCAGTGGTTCAGCCTCGATCCATTTGGTAAAGTAGTCAATCGCAACTAAGAGAAACTTCTGCTGTCTGGGTGCCATCAGGAAGGGGCCAAGTATATCCATTCCTCATTGTGCAAATGACCAAGGGGTGCTTAGTGGGATAAGCTCGGAGGCTGGCTGTCTTTGTATATTTAAATTTCTTTGATAGTAGTCGCACTTTCTAATATATTCAATGCAATCATGTTGCATAGTCGACCAATAATAATCTTGTCGAAGCAGCTTGTGAGACAAGGATCTGGCGCGCAGATGGTTTCCATACATTCTTTCATGCACCTTTTATAATGCAAAATTAGCCTCGAAAGGTCAAAGACATCTTAAAAGTGGCAAAGAATATGATCTCTTATATAGTTTATCTTCGTAAAGTACATACCAGAAGGCCTGGTTCCATAACTTTTGAGCTTTCTTTGGGTCATGAGGGAGAGTTCCACCTCTAAGATAAGCAGTCAATAGATCAATCCAGCAGGGCTAATGGTCAATCTACATGGCAGTCAGCGGCCCTTCCAAACTGGGGTATTTCAGTACTTCAAAGTATACTTCCTTCAAAAGTTCATTGGGGGCAAGTGTGGCCAATTTGGATAAAAGGTCGGCTCTGATATTTTCCTCCCTTGGGATTCGTTGAATATTGAAACTGTTGAATGCCGGGGTCAAGCTCTTCACTTTCTCAAGGTATCTTCTCATATTTTGCTCCCAAATCTCGTAATTACCGCTGACTTGTCCCACTATCAATTATGAATCACTATAAGCTGAAGCTGATCTGCTTCTAGTTTTTTTGCTATCTTCAACCCCGCTATCAGAGCTTTATATTCTACTCCATTATTTGTTGTAGAAAACTCAAAATGTAGTGCATACTTGGTAATAACTCCTTTCGGATTGACCATGATCAGTCTAGCTCCTGCATCGAAAGTATTAGAAGAGCCATCCACATACAGGATCCAAAAATCTTTGGAAAGGTCTGCTCTTTCTTCGAGAAAGCTTGGTTGCAGCCATTGACTGCTGGCCTCATTCTGCTTAGGTTCGGCATCATTTGGGATCAGGCATTCAACAATAAAATTGGCCAGTATCTGAGCTTTGATCAACGATCGATGTTGATAGTTGATGTCGAACTCTGTGAGCTCAATTGCTCACTTTGCAATTCTCCCAGAGGCATCTATTTGGTGAAGAGCTGCCTTGATTGGCTGATCAGTGAGGAGTGTTATTATGTGCCACTGAAAGTAGGGCCGAAGTCTTCTAGCTGCAATCAGAAGAGCGTAAGTTAATTTTTCTAATTTAGCATACCTAGTCTTGATATTTCTCAAGACTCGGCTTATGTAGTAGATCGGCCACTATACTTTTGCCTCTTTTTTGACTAGGACTGCCACAAGGGCTACTGGGGAGACCACCAGGTACAAAAATAATTTCTCTTCAGATTCAGGCTTTGCTAATAGAGGAGATGAACAAAGGTACTCCTTGAGCTCTTTAAAGACTTGTTGACATTCGATGGTCTAGCAGAAGTTCTTCAGCTATTTTAGGACCAAGAGCATGCATCGCTCGGCCGACCTCGAGATGAAATGGTTCAGGGCTGCCATCTTTTCAGTCAAGTGTTGAACTTTTTTGATTGATTTTGGAGCAGTCATCTCTTGAATAGTCCAAATCTTCTTTAGATTTGCTTCTTTAGATTTGAATCCCAAGAACTTTTTCGAAGTTACGCTGAAGGCACACTTGTTGGGTTCAGCTTCATCTTGTACCTCCTAAGGATGCTGAAGATCTTTTCAAGATTAGCAATGTGATTTATTAAAGCTCAGCTCTTGACAAACATATTGTCTACACATACCTCCATGTTACAGCTGATCTGCTTCTTGAAGATTTTATTGATCAGACACTGGTATGTTGCTCCTATATTTTTGAGTCCAAAAGGCATAACCCTATAACAATAAAGACCATGGTCAATAATAAAAGCAGTTTTCTCCTCATCTTCTAGTGCGATCTGGATTTGATTATAGCCAGAGAAGGCATCCATGAAAGTGAGGAGCTTGTGGCCCAAGGTTGCATCCACCAGTTGATCTATTCTGGACAAGGGATAACTATCTTTTGGGCAGGCTTTGTTCAACTTTTTAAAGTCTATGCACATTCTCTACTTACCGTTCGTCCTTTTGACAAGCACGACATTGGAGACCTAGTTCGGATAGTTGACTTCTTAAATGAATTCGGTCTTGAGGAGCTTGTCAACTTTCTCTGCAATTGCTTTCTACCTCTCTGGAGCATGGCTGCGCATCTTCTCTTTTACTGGCCAATATTTAGGGTCAATAGCCAGGCGATATTTCATGACCTCCATATTTATCCTAGGCATGTCATCGGGGACCCATGCAAAAATATCTACATTCCTTTGTAGAAATTCGACAAGCTGCTCTCATATTTCTTCTGCTAGGTTGGAGCCAATTTGCATCGTATGCTCCGCATTCCCATCATTCAGTGGGACAAAAATAAGATCCTCCATAGGCATAACCCTATAATAGTAAAGGCCACGGTCAGTAATAAAAGTGATTTTCTTCTCACCTTCTGATGCCATCCAGATTTAATTATAGTCAGAGAAGGCATCCATAAAAGTGAGGAGCTCATAGCCCGAGATTGCATCCACCAGCTGATCTATTCTAAGCAATGGGTATCTATCTTTTAGGTAGGCTTTGTTCAATTTTTTGAAGTCTATGCACATTCTTCACTTGCCGTTCGCCTTTTTGACAAGCACGATGTTGGAGATCCAGTTTGGATAGTTGACTTCTTGAATGAATTCGGCCTTGAGGAGCTTGTCAACTTCCTCTGTAATTACTTTCTGCCTATCTAGAGTATGGCTACGCATCTTCTCTTTCATTGGCCGATGTTTAGGAGCAACAGCCAGGCAATGTTCCATGACCTCCGCATCTATCCCAGGCATGTCGTCGGGGACCCAAGCAAAAACATCTGCATTCCTCCATAAAAATTTGACAAGCTGCTCTCATATTTCTTCTGCTAGGTTGGAGCCAATCTGCACTGTGTGCTCCACATTATCGTCATTCAGTGGAACGAAAATAAGGTCCTCCATAGGCTCACCCCACTCTTTCATTAGATCATCGTGGACATCCAACCCATCAACCGAACAAGGATCTAGCCGCTCACCCCTCTGCAAGATAATTGAATAGCAATGCCTCACTAGGGCTTGATCTCTTATGACTTCTTCGATCCCATAGCTTATTGAAAACTTCATTTTCAAGTAGTATGTCAACACTACTGCCCGAAGTGCGTTTAGGCCAGGTTGGTTGAAAATTGCATTGTAAGCGGATGGTGCTTTTACTATAAAAAAATTCACTCATGTCCTGGACTATCTTGGATATTGTCCTGCAGCTGCAACCAAAGTTATTATACCTTCAACAAGTACGGTGTCGCCAGTGAAGCCTACCAATGGAGAGTTCATTGATTCAAGCCGACTGTTAGGTATAGACGTTTTGGAGAAAACATCATAAAATAAAATATCGACTGAACTTCTATTATCAACAAGGATGCGGCGTACATCATAGTCTATAATATTTAAAGTAATTACAACCACATCGTTATGTGAAAACTAAACTCCCTATGCATCTACTTCAATGAATGCTATATATGGATTCTTTAGTCCTCTATCTCTTTACCGATCCTTCAGATCTGCTGACCTTCTCTCATCGAAGTCCTCCAGAGATAGTATTGATGATGCTGAGAGGTGGCTAATCTTCCTATTACTCCTTCCTTTTTGGTGGTTCCGACTATAGTAGTGCTCTTGGTCGATCCTCTCTTCCTTCAGACCGACGTCGTAGAAATCAACCAAGCCGGCCTAGCTTGATGAGCTCCTTGATCTCGTCTTGGAGCTGAATTCATTCTTCTATATCATGACCATGATCATGATGATAGAGGCAGTACTTGTTAGGATTGCGCTTGCCAAGATGAGTGTGCATCCTCTCTGGTCATGGTAGTTGCTCCTTAATCTCCATCAGTACTTGTATTTTTGGAGCATTGAGGAGGCATAGTTATGGAATCTTCTAGGGGAAACCTCTTCACACCCTTCTATAAGAGCTTCTTTGATGATGAGCTTGAGGAGGAGTTCGGGCTCGCTTCCGCTTGGAGGGAGTTCGAGAGCGCGATCGAACTTCATTCAGCTTTTCTTCAACTATGGGCTTGCTAGATTCACCCGCCTACCACTCTCCTGCAGCTTCCTCATCCTTCAACTTGAAAGCTTCTTCAGCTTGGGCATATCCTTTAGCTTGAGCTAGCAAATTGGCAAAATTTCTAGGATGCTTGTTCTCTAGAAAGAATAATAGATCATTCTTTCAAATGCCATCCTTCAACGCGGCCATGGTAATAAACTGGTCCAAATTCTGGACCTCAAGGGCAGCAGCATTGAAGTAGTTGACATAAGCCTAGATGAATTCTCCCTCTTTCTATTTGATGTTGATGAGGAAGTCCAAACCTCATCTAGGACATCGGCTATTGATAAAATGAGCCATAAATTGATGGCTCATCTAGTCAAAGGAAAAGATCATATCCAACTTCAGTATCGAGTATCAGTTTCTTGCTACTTCCTTTAGAGTAGATAGAAAAGCTCGACATAAGATGGTGTCTAGTGCACCATGGAGTAGCATCATAGTCCGGAAGGCCTTCAGGTGATCAATCGGATAAGTGATTCCATCATAATTCTCAAATTGAGAGAGCTTAAAGTTCGGCGAGATCGATTCCTACATGATTTGATGAGAGAAAGGAGGATTGATGCAGATATCATTACCATAAGAGAAAGAAGCATGGTGGAGTTCCTCAATTCATCAATTCATTTCTCGCAGCTTTCGATCCAAGAGATCTTTGTGGTTGTGGATCTTTAAATTTTTCTGACTAAATGGGAGCAAAGTCCCTCCAGGGGTAGAGTCATGGTCAAAGCAAGAGCTTCCTACCCTCTGCTTTCCTTTCTCGGAGGTGACCAGTCGACTTGCCCAAGTCGGACATTCCTAGACTAGGTCCTAGGGTTCTGGAGAAGCCTGCTCTGGTCAAACCGACATTGGAGGTTGCTGCTATTGCATGGCTTGCACTACTTTAGTGAGTCCCCTAACCTACTAAACCAGTAGGTTAAATTGCTCTGCATCCACCATTGCTGTCGGTGGAACTTGAGACACTAGGGATGAGATGGGGGCGGGCAAATCTAGATGAGATCTTACCGCGGAGGTGGTTGACCGTCGGATGGAAGCCTTTTTGGAAGGCATCCTCATGAGATCAACTAGAAAAGAAGAATTTCGAGGGGAAGAAGAGAGATCTCTACTGAGCACTCCTTTAAGAATAAGAGAATCTCAAGAGAAAGAGGATCCTTCATCTAGTGCAAATTCTATTGGTGCAAAATCTAGTTATCGTCAGAATCAAGGTTAGAGTTGGAGAAGATGAGGTCGTCATCGATGACTTGCAAAATAAGTCTTGTCTGGAGTCAGGGATGGTGGCTCTGGTAAGATCCTCCGATGATCAAGTCAGCTCTTTCAGCCAACATAAATGGAGTGCTCAGAGAGATTTTAGCAGAGTTTTAAGAAGGGAAGGAGAGCATAGAGTCTGAAGAAGAAAGCATATCTGGAGGATTTCTTATATAGATAGAGCCTATAACAAATTGATAGTGAAAGCCATAACTATCCGATAGTGGGCCATTTAAGGCCACGTGGAGTTTGTTATGAAGGTTGGTATTTGTTATCGTGATGTGCCAGTCCATTGGGATTTAATAGTTGAAGTTTGGAGGAGGTAGGCACTGGCAGTGAAGAGCTTCAAGTTTCATCAACTCCATAGGAGTTCGGACTTCTTCAGGATTGTTTGTGTGTAAGTGGATTCATATTGTGCAGATTGCTGGATCCGCATAGGTGTGAAGGCTCTTCTAGGTGACTGCATGGAGTTCGATCGGAAGGGGTTTGGAAGTCTGCTGGAGAAATCCGAAAGGAGGTCTACTGGATGGATTCGAAAAGAGTTCAACTGATGAAAAAGTTTGATTGAGGATGAAGTCCTAAAGGAGTCTGACTGGTGAAGGAGTCCAACTGAAGAAAAAGTTTGAAAGACTCACAATCGGGAAAGGTCGGCTGGAGGAATGTCGAAAGGAGCCTACCTGGGATGGAAAAGTTAGGCTGAAGGAGAAGTTCGAAAGACTTATGATCGAAAAAGGTTGGCCGAAGGAATGTCGAAAAGAGCCTACCTAGGATGGAGAAGTTCGACTAAAGGATAAGTTTAGAAGACTTGCAATGGGAGAAGGTCAGCTGCCTAGGGTGGACAAGCTTGGCCACCCCCACCATTCAAGCTCATTTGGATGAGGTCTAGAGGGATCTTGCGAATTCGATCGAGGGTGGATCTTGGTCGTCGCTACCAGATGGGATCATTCAGCAATTAGATATCTAGCCAAACTTTGATAGGAGCGAGTTTGCCCCCAACAATTGGTGTATGATCACTTCTTTAGGATAAATAAGTCTTGAATCTATGGTATAGAGACACCAAAGTGAAAGTTAGATGCTTGTTGAGAATAAAGATACTGAGCATGACCAACTTCGAGCAATCATAAGAAAGTCTATATTCTTATTGATGACTTGCTCGTAGCTGTAATTATGTGTCTGGTTCATTGACCTGAAGTGCATCGATAATTCACCTTGAGGATGTTATAGTTTAACTATACCATAACTCGATCTTCTAGCTATTTAGAACCCTGAAGTGTATGTTGGCTATAGCATATTTATTGTAAGAATTGGATCGCACCAAGATGGGATCTATCAACCTCGGTAGAGGAGTAGTCCTATGATAATCATGAGATCGAGTCCTAAAGCCCATGGCTATGGCAGTGTGAAATAATAGAAAGAAGTTCTTATTAGGATTTCACATCGGACTTGAATCAAGTGATTCAATCATAGGATAGGAGTTGGTTTTGACAAGTCAACCTTAACCAAATCCTATTGGGACTCATGATGGAAGAACTCAATCACACAGTTGACTATATCGAGAGGTTCATTTTCAGTTTTGATAGATTACCACTACATACTGCTAGATGTCACTGGTGGATTATGGAACCAATTAGAATTATCTTGATGATCGATGATTCCAATTGGATGAATTAAAAAGAGTTTTGGTCCATTGAAAAGTATTTCAATGATGTCGATGATAGAGATCATGACATGTCCCATTATCATACAAAATTGAACCTATTAGATCATATAAACAAGAGTTTGGGTCTGAATGTCATTAATTAGACTCATGTAGTTCGATTGATTTGAATTAGATCTAATTAGGTTTGAGAAAATCATGCTAGCACACGATTGGATCTAACTTTCTTCTTATATGGATTTTCTGATTGGTTTAGACTCAGTCGAATTGAATTTGATTCATCCAGAAATCCTGTGTGGGTTTGTCCTGATCAGCTCAGGCCTTGTCTTGGTCTTAGATAAAGAGAATTAGGACAAAGGGATGCCAAGTGTTGGTGTCCCTCATTTTGACCTGGTCTTGCGCCAAAAGGAAGGAGCGCATGCCCCTCTTTTTCTTCTAGGCGTGTGCTTCCTGGAGAGAGAATATATGGAGTGCACGCCCCATCCTGATGTGCGCCCCTTATGGATAAGCATGAGGAGGTTAATTGGTTGCCCTTTTAAATTAGTGTGAACAGGTCATATGGAGTTTGAATTGCTTCAAAGTTATGGAAATTTTTATCCATGCACCAACACCTTATCTGGATAAGGTGGCACACACTTTAATGGGATTTTATATAATGAAAACCCATGAAGAAATCAGATGGGGCATAGGAAAGGTTGAGGATTCCTTATGCTTCTCAAATTTTGAATGGATCAAAGTTTGAGAAGCCCTAGGACTCTAGATCTCCAATTTGTCTATAATTGGAGACCAGGCCAAAGTGTTTGACAATTCCACATCCCAACCCCTAGGCCTTGCTTCTCTTCTCCATGCCTCCTCTCCCTCATCTGATCCCTCTCTTCCATGCCCAAGAGTTGGGCCGAATAGTCCTTTGAGCATCATGGTGCTGCCCGTGCAAGTCGAGGTCGAAGAAGTTCTTGATCATGTGTAGATCTGATCGCTACCAAAGATAAAATCGAAGGTGCTTTTAGGAGATCCATTTTTTGTTTTTAGATATCAGATCCAAAAGGAGAAGACCTCCAAATCTGACTCAAGTAGACATTGGTAGAAGCCAGATGCATGCACGACTCAAGTCGGATCTCAAGACAGCAATCAGATCATTACAGTAAGTAAACTATTTACTCACAAACAGGTGGTATTTCGATATCCCAATACATGTTTTAGTTTTAGATCTTTACAATTAGATCTGAGAGCTTCATTCCACTGCTTAAACATGATCCGATCAGGTCGATTCTGTAGTACCTTCACTAGGAGCACCTAAATCAGTCACACTGATTTACCTAGCTAACATGGGTTAGCTTGAATTGTCAAGTAGTCTTGATCAAAATATAATTTTATTAAGAAGGCCAGGTAAGTAAGATCGGTGGGAGGGATATACCATTAACTCGTCAAAGATGGAATTAGTGCAAGTAGCTTCCAATTAAAGACCATCGATCATAAACTGCTAGACTTACCTTAGACACTAACTAGTTAATTAGTTTCGACTAAATCCACCTAATAGTTCGGGCTAGATCACTTAGCCAAGAATCAAGTCCATTTGATTCTCGTTAAAGACATGGACTTAACCAACTATAACTATTGTAACTAATCTAAAGACTCAACCTAATTTAGACAATATTTGATTAGATTTAGTCAATTACTCTAATTAAGTTCACTCTTTAATCTAACCTTAGGTCTAACTGATAAGAGTACGATGTTATCATTAAGACATCATGTTTATTAATTTAATTTTGACTTCTTAAAAATGATTAAAAGCATGTAGATAGTAGCGAGTTAGGTCGAATCCATAGGAAAGACAATGTTTTAATTTTGAAATCTTTGATTTTTTATTAAAAAATTTAAAATAAAATTAAAGTCAAAAAATAGAATTTAAACTTATATAAAATTAAATAATAAAAATTTAAATTGCATGAAAATAAAATTTCGGTATTAAGATCTACTACCTAGATTTAGCATCTACTTGTAATAAAAGTAAATTTGTAATAAAAATAAAGAACATAAAATTTAAAGAGCAAAAAAGTAAATTTTGCATTAATTAAAATTTAATTTAAAATCTAAATGCATAAATTAAAAAGATAGAAAAAAAATAAAAATAGAATAGATGATCTTGATCTCAGATCGTTATTGGCATTGAGATGGTGTAGAAGACCAGCTCTTCCTCTCGACACCGTCTACCTCGAAGTAATTATAAATCCCAAAGCTGCTCTACCTTATACCATCATCTTTTTTTGATCGAAGATGACTTGATTCTATTGGCTTGGAGTCCTTTAAATAGATGCTGGAGGATTGGAACCTTTGATATCAGGCAATGTGGGACCAAGGCAGAGTATAGATTAAAGTTTTGTAGAAGAATCCGAGTGATAATTGTATTAAAACACTGCCTAGATCGCATCCTATGAGGTTCCATGAGTTCTGGGTGTCATATGTTGATCAAACCATTGAAAAATCATCCAAAAGTCAAGTTTAAAAGCTTAAATTAAGTTGGATTAATTTCTAGCCGTTGGATTAAGTCAATCAGGCTAATCTAACCCTTCGATTGCACTCAAGATGTGTGAATCAGATTAGAAGCTTCCATCTATCGTTTGATCACGATCTGGATGAGATCTATGTTGGATGAAGCTCTGAAGCACTTGGGACCATCGGATGGCGCAATAGAGGGTTGGGTGAATTTGAATCAAACCAAGAAATGCCCCTCACTATTGGATCTAAATTGGGAACCACCTAAGCTATCCAATGGCATAATTATTGTGCATACGGACCATATGGATCGGGCTTGCCGAAGATCGCAGTCAATTGCCATGCACCACACCACCTAAAATTATCCTTTTGCCCCATGCATTGCGTATTTTTGCTGTAGACATGTTAAGGATCTATGATGGACTGAACACTAAGTGGTTCACCATGGACCACATGGTTTTTGATGTCAACTTGACGTCAAGGCTTAGGGAAGGAAGCTAGGCTGTGGTAGGCTCTCTTCGCATGGGCTGTATTGCTTTGGCTGGCGGGGGCCCTGGGTTTGCTCGTTGGGTGGGTTGCAATGGATGGAATTGGTTTGCGCTTGACCAGACCGATCGGGCTTTAGGCAAATCAGTCGGTTAAGTCGATCTATTTTTTTTTTTCTTTGAATCTTCATGTCGGAGTCATTTTAAATCAGATTTGCTCCAAACTTATTTTATTTTGACCAGAAAAAAATGGGCTCCTTTCATTTATGATGATATTTTCTAAAAATTATAATAAAAATATTAATTATTAAAAATAAAGATAAATTAATTCATAAATTAATATTTTTATCGGTAGATTTATAGTACTCATCACACCCCTCAACTTAATCTGTGCTCATCCTCGAGTAAAGAAAGATATTTGTTTTAGATACCTTTTAGACTTTAGAGTTTCGAATTTCATTAAGTAATTTTCAAAATGGACATTGATGTTTAGTAGAGTGTAAGTGAAGTATGTCATTGGGATATTAATGCTTACTAATATAAAAATTAAGTAAAGAATATTCATTTTTTTTGAATTTTTTTTAAAATTATTTCTATCTTTATCTCTAAATTATCTAAATTTTCATATGGGCAAGTACATTGCTACTTCCATCCTTCATTTATTAATATATTTTTTTTATTTATATTGCTAATTTTTTGATGTGAATATCATTGCTTACTTAGGCAATGGGATCCAGTAACTCGATGGAAAATCAATATATGATTTTTTTTTAAATATTATACTATTATTTAGTTGTCTTAACCTTTAAGCTTTTTATTTGATCCATATAGCGAGTCTTGGGCTAATGACTCCCAAACTAGTTGGCTTTAGGGCACTAGGTATATAATACTCCTTAGACTTACTAGCTCGAATCAAACAGGCTATGAGTTAAGACTAGCTTTATAATGAGCTTCTTTATCCTTCCTATCTTTTGACGTGAAACTCAATGCTTGCTTAGGCAAAGAGGTCTGGTTACTCAATAAGAAGTACTTGAAAACTATTTTATTTTAATTTTTTTATGAAGAAACATATAGTTATCCTACATAAGACCATAAAAAATAGATTTTTCTTTGATGCTGGTAGAAAAAATCAAAAATACTTAAAGAAAAATTATTTATGTTCTAGACTTAACTTTTTATTCGATTTTCTTAACACTTATTTTCTCAATATCTCACAAATTTTCTAGTCTGTATATCAATTTTTTTTTAAAATGCTTAGTTTAACTCAATTCTTAAGCATAATCAGGTGTCTAAATACTAACTTTTTCAAGAACTTTAAAAAAAAAATTATTATTCTCCTCTCCAACTTAATCGACATTGTCTTCAATGAAGAAAGAAAAATAAAGGATATAATAAAGAAAAGAAAAGAATACACCTAACTCAATATGTGTTTGGTCCAGCATGGTTCTTGAAAATTTGACTCTTCTTCTACTTATTCAAAATATTCTAAAAAGATAATAAACTAAAAAGATAAATTTGATTAAAAAAATTAAATATTGGGTTGTCTCCTAACAAGCGCTAAATTTACCGTCTTCAGCTAGACTCAATGCAGCTTATCTATCCCATATCAAATACTAGATTGATAAATTTCAATGATTTTGGATTGCCAATCTCAGGAAGATAGTTTATGATCCCTTTATTAATATATTCATTGCTAATTATAGGAAGATAGAATGCGACCCTAATCTTAAACCCATGTTTGTTAAGAAGTTCTCTTATTTGTTCTTTTAAAATACTTATGAATTGAGTTTTTGAGTTAAGAGTTAAGAGTTAAGTTTAATGCAATGGATACTGGAAGGATGACTAAAAGTGGCTTCAGTTCTAGAGGTAAATTAATATGATCTTATTTAAACACTTTCATTGGCTCTTCATTGCATGCCACTTGATTTTTGTAAGAAAAATCGACTTCTAGGGGTGAAGAGAATGAAATTTTAGGTTTATAGTTCTTGGGTTGATCATCTATTCTCTTCTTTTCTTTGTCTATTTTATTTAAAGTGGAACTAGTATCAGTACCAAATCTGAGCTCAGGTTCTTTTATGTGGTTAGTTTTAGTACCAACCTCTTTTTCTAAATTTTCTTCCTGGCTAATATCAGTACTAGCCTCACTCACCTGATCTTGATGTGGGTCCTTAAGAATCCTATCACTTCTAAGCTCAGAAATTATTTTAGCATTCTCTAATTGGAGATTCTTAGATAGAACATTAGATTGATGACTAGGTCTAAGCAGTTGGTAGATATTTGGTGAGTTATTTATAAAAATCAGTTGGCTCAGTAATTGACCTAATTCCCTCCTCATGGTAGACTCAGCTAGTTATCCTATTTGAGCTTCTAACCTAGCGATAGATTGTTGTTGAGTCAGAATTAATCATTGCAATTGATTAAGTCTATTGTTGGCTAGATTGGCCTATTGAAAAGGTGGATATGATGGTTGATTATAATTGGTGGCTACAAAGACTGACTAGACTGATCTCTATTATAGACATAGTCATGGTATTGGGGCCTATTTTGATAAATAGATGAAATTTAGATCTGAGCTTGAGTCTGTTAGGATATCCAAGAAAAATTAGAGTGGTTTCTCTAATCTAGATTATATAAATTTGAAAAAGGATCATTAACTGGCTTGGAGTAGCCTTGTATAGCTTGAACTTATTCTTAGATGAAAGATAGAAATTGTACAGCCATAGGTCATTCACTCACATGATGGGCTAGGCTAGTACAGATAGATCAAATCTTCTGATAATTAAAAGATGATTTGAATTATGTAGAAGATTATTGGTCTAGGATTAGGAGTTGATCTAATTCTAGGCAAGAAGGTCGACTTTATCTAATTTTTTGGCTATTAGGTTCAAAATAGCCTTAAAACTAGATTCGGGATCATAAATACCTATCCACTTTTGGTAGAAAGATAATGAAGTATGGTTGATTGAGTTTTCACTTAAGATTTTAAATAATACATAGGCTTCATCCTCACTCTTGTTTATGAATACTGATAGATCGTGATACCGTCGTCAAAATATCATAATTATTAGTTTAATTCTAACTTTTTAAAAAAAATAATTTAAAATGCATGGATAATAGCGAGTAGGGTCGAATCCCCAAGAAGGCAGCGATTTTATTTTAAAATTTTTGATTTTATTTTTATTATGAAAAAAAAGGGTTTGGAATTAAAATTTAAGTTAAAAAAATAAAGTTATAGAAATTAAATAATATGGAAAAATAAACTCGATACTAAGATCTACTATTTAGATCTTAGTATCTACTTGCAAGAAATTAAAGAACAATTAAAATAAAGCAACAAAATTTAAAGAGCAAAAAATTAAAGAACAAAAATTAAAAGAGCAATAAATTAAATTTTATATTAAAATTAAAACTTAGAATTCAAATATAGTAATTAAAAAGAAAAAAAAATAAAAATAAGAAAAAAAACTCTTAATCTTCATATTAGCAGTAGCATGGAGATGGCATAGAAGTCTAGCTCTTTTTCTTGTCACCGTCTATCTCGAAGCAATCTTCAGCCAAAGCCTGACTCCCACCCTTTATCGTAGCTTCTCCCAGATCAGATGTCTCAACTCTGGGATCCTGGGGTCTTTAAATAGTTGTTGGAGGGCTAATACTTCTTCTATCAGGCAGTATGAAACTAAACACTTGGTCAAAATCCTTATTTGTCGAAGAAAATAGCAAAAAATCATTGGATCAGAAGTTCTATGAAGTCCTTGTGTGTTCTGGCCATCAGATGGTGATCCGATGCTTCAAAAAATATCAAAAATGGACATCAATCAGCCCAGATCAAGTTGGAATAGATTCTAGCTATTGGATCATGCTTCATGGAGAAAATCAGGCTGTTGGATCAAAGCCTAAGTGTTTGGATCACTGCCACGAGTTATTTCAACTGTTGGATCGCGTCTCGAGCAAGCACTGCCATCAAATCGTCGCCTAGCGTGATCTGAAAATTGAATCAAATCTGGAAGAAATCGTTGCCATCTGATCTTGACTGGAATCCATCACTACTATTCAATCGCACTATTACTATAGCTGTGGACCATGTGGACGGGTGTGCTATAGACCTCGACCAATCAGCACCGACCTTGGCCTATAAAATTACAAAACTAACCTTATATGTCGTGATGAATTTCCAGTAGATCCTTTAAGGATCTTGGTCTGCCATGAGGTGGCCTGCAATTGGCTGCTTTCTACTGAGCTGGTGATCTATGATCAATTTCATGGATCGGTCGTTGGTTCACTATGCACCGACGGGCCTAGCTTGGTGGGCTGCTGGGCTTACGGGCTGGTGGGCCATCTTCTCTATTGGGCTGGCTTGCTAGCTAAGCTAGGATGCACTAGCTTAGTAACTTGGCTGGGCACACCGACTTTGCTGGCTAAGTCGATTAATTTTATTTATTATTTTTTCTTTTATTTTTTTAAAAAATTCATATTAGATCCATTTTAACTCTGATTCACTCTAAATTTATTTTGTTGTGATAAAAAAAATAAACTTTTTTTATTGATAAAATTTTTTTATATTAGGTTAATAAAAATATTAATTCTTAAAAATAAATATAAATTAATTAATAAATTAATATTTTTATTAATAAATTAATGATACTTACACTACTATAGAATAAGACTACAACAGCGGTTTGTAACCACTATCGTAGCCTAAAAAACTACTACCATAGGCTATAGCAGAGATTAGCTAACCGCTGCCACTATCGCCATCGTCGTAGGTCTATGGTAGTAGTTATTGCAGTGGTTATGTAAATCGCTGTCATACACGGCCTATGGTAGCGGTTTTGTAACTGCTGTCATAGATCGAGATATGGTAGTGATTCTGTAACTACTGCCATAGCTCGACCTATGATAGCGATTACAAAATCGCTATCATAATTGCTACCATAGGTCAATGACAGCGGTTGGCACGTAACTTGCTATCTTGCTCAGCACGCCTATGACAGCGATTTTTCAATTGCTACCATAGCTTTTGAATAATAAAAAAATATAAAATTTATAAATTTTATATATTTTATCTGATAAATACAGAGCTATATAACATAATAAAAAATATAAAAAAATATTATAAATATAAAAATATTTCTAAAATGCTCAAATTTTATTATTAAATAAAATTTATTATAATATTTTTTAAAAAAATACATCAGAAGTTTTCTAAATCTACATCGTTGTCATCACTAGGAGATGGAGCACAAGCTAAAGGAGTTGGAGCTGGAGCTGGAGCTGGAGCTGGAGGAGTTGGAGCTAGAACATCGACCAACATGTCCCAAAGGCCCACGAAGTCTGCTCCAAAATATGCGCTGAGCCTCGTCACCATGGCGCTCAGGATGCCCTCCAGATAAGATGTGCACTTCTTAGCATGAGCAGCCCGTCCCATAGCCTGATCTACTCATGCCGTAGTCTGAGCTACCTACGCCAATGCCTCCTCAAGCTGCTCCTAACTAATGACACTGGAAGCATGTGAAAAGATGCTCGTCTTAGACCAGTAGCTCATCGACACATGTCCAGGCCTGCATCGGATCCTCCTAGAGTGCTCAGGCCCCAAGACCTGAGATAGATGGTCATGGAGGTCAGAGGTGTCTAAGCCCTTGCTCATGAGTGCATCTAACTACTCCTATAATTATAAATTTAAATAATATTTTATAAAAAATATTATAATACTGATAATATATACTAATATATTTATTACTTAAAATTTTCTTCCGATCGCGGTGTTCATCGACCTGCCCTTCTTATCCGTATAGCTGGATTGAAAGATCTCGCTATAGTTGGACATCACTCCATCTCTCATCAGCTATAACAGTGGATCAGTTTATTAAAAACATGAAAAAAATATCAATTTAATTTATCTAGTAAGATTTAGAATTCATTACCTCTCTATGCACATGACTGACCATAGACTCATGGCGTAGAGTATGCATGTACTCCTGAGCCGTCCGATTCTCTCAGTTCTGATGGAAGGTAGCCTAACAAGTATTCAAATAAATAATAAATATTTTAAAAATATTTAAATATAATTTTAAGTGTATTAAAAAATTTAAAAGTTAGAAATTTTATCTCGAACTTCTGACTCCTCCAATGTCTAACCATCCCCTTCTACTAACTCAGGGGTACAATCTTATATCCAAGAAACAAGCTTCTCTAGAGTGTCTCGTCAGCGCTCAAGCCATCCTCTATGGAGCTTAATCTTGTAGCCCTGGTATAACTCTCCAATCTTCTTCAGTCAGGCATCTCGAGCCCTCTCGTGATCTAGAAAGTTGTACCTCCTCTGCATAAAATTATCAAAAGTCAGTTACCAAATTATTCTAATCAAATAAAGTATAAACATAACAAATGCATATATATAATTAAGATATACTTACCTATATCTCTTCCCACACTCGGTTCTTAATGCCAGCATCCATCAATCGCTAGTCTATGGGCAATACCAAAATGATATCGGACTGCCTCACAAGCACTCCAAAAAAGAAATGCATCTCCCACACGGTCTCCCCTACTGGCCTTCCCTCTACATCATAATGCACCATCACCTGATGCTGGTGGTTCCATACATGTGGCATACGTGTGGGACCGTAAAATATTCTACTGGATGATGCACCTATGATTGTGTCAATGTCGGAGCATGTGTCGGATATGTGGCTGATGATGGAGGCTCAGATGCCGGTGGAGTAGATGCTGGTAGTGGAGTAGATGCCGATGGTGGAGTAGATGCCGATAGTCCCTAAGCAGTTGATGCAAAGGTAGATGGAGTATGCTCCGATTGCTCCTCAGATGTTGAGCTCCGCATAATCCATCGAGAGATGGGGGTGAAAGTTAGATGGCATTTCGGTGCCATCGTGATCTATAACGTTAATGAACATTAACCAATATAACATGTTGAACAATTATATTAGATAGCATTAATAAATAGACTCTAATATTTATACTAGAATGTTGAAGTCACCATCTAGTGACATCTATAATATGGCAATCACCATCGCTCCTAACAAATATATCTGGGACCTTGATAGTACCAGATAAATTTTGTCCTAGAGGAGCACTTTGCATGCATGGTCCAACATCGTTATCAACTTCGGTATCATCAGAAATATGCCTAGGCACCATCCTTACGACAACACCCCATTGAGGCTCCAAAGAATCACTAACGTAGAAGACTTGACTAGCTTAGAAGGCAAGTATATATGGTTCTTCAGTGCAGAGATGGTGTTGCATGTTAACGAGAGTAAAACCACACTCATCAGTCTTCATCCCTGACTATGATAAGATGTCAAACCAATCGCACTTCATTAATGCAATGCTTTCTTTTGAATAATAGTCTAAGATGACTATCCTTTCCACCACACCATAATAGATCAAATCCTCCATATGAGACTGTGAATCCCTCGAGCTAGCATAACATCTAGTGGTGGTGCTCAATATTACGCCACTATTTTGTATTGCCATGTTTACGGACCTGTTATGAATATTAAACCTGTAGCCGTTAATGACAAGCTATTTATACTCATGCATGGTATGATTAGGGTCTATTGAAAGAGCATGCACTTCAAGGCTCATATCATTGAGCGGTAGTCTCCACACCTAATTAAGGAGATGAAACCTAATTAGTAAACATGTTCAAATAAGTTGCACGAGGCAAGAATATATAATTGCTTACATGATCTTTAAACCACTCGGAAAATTTTTTACTGTACATTTTTTCTTTCTTTCGCATACTTAAAGCACCGTATTTTACTCTTATGACCTCCTTATATTTGCTACATGCTCAAAGAATAAATTTAAATATAATTAAATATTTTTTTAATTATTATAAAATAAATAGGGCTGAGTGACTCATCTTATGTATGGCTCAATGACATCACAGTTGAAGAGCATGTAGCAGTGCGCCTTATCCCTTTTCTCAATGCTCAAATCAGTGAGGTGGTATAAAGTGAAAAGTCCATCTGACTATGGAATGGACTCAAATGCAGGCTCAATTGGCTCATACTGGTAATCCTGATTCCTTATTGGCCAATTATGATGTATCTCGAGCTTGTTTAAGTACATAGTATAAAAATCTATACACTCTTAACCCAAATAATCTTCTACTATGGATCCCTCCCGATGATTTATATTTTTTATATAAGATTTTAGAGTTTAAATATTTTTCTTTGTAGGATACATCCATCGACAGAATACTGGACCTCCAAGTACAATTTTTCCCGCAAGGTGCACGATGAGATGTATCATAACTGTGAAAAATGATGGTAAAAATATCTTCTCCAGATCACATAATATAGTCACCGTTCTTGCCTTCATTTTTTTCACATCTTTTTTAAGCAACCTCTTTGCACAAATATCTCTATAAAAGTTGCAAAGATGAATAATAGTCATTCTGACATTTTTTGGCAACACACGGAGAATAGCTATTGGAATCAATTCCTGCATCAGCATATGATAATCATGAATCTTCAATCCCCAAAGTTTGACATCCTTAATATTCACACGCTTTGATATGTTGCTTGAGTATCCATCTGGAATCTTTATGTTTTCCAACACATGAAGAAATATGGACTGTTCAGAGGCATTTATAACATAACATGCATGAGAGAGCCTCCACTATTCTCCTCCTACCAACTTTGGATGGAGTGATCTCCTAATATCCCATTTTTTTCAAGTCAAATCGAGAATTCAAGTCATCCTTGGTCTTATCTTTAATATTCAAGATTGTTGCCAATAGGAGCTCGCACACGTTCTTTTCAATATGCATTACATCTAAGCAGTGGCACAATAAGTTTATCTCCCAATATGGCAAATCAAAGAATATGCTCTTTTTCCTCTAATTAAAGTGTGTATCATCTTTCTTTAATTGATGCTTCCTTTTTTTACCACCAATCAGATCATCTTTTCCAAATTCAATAATGAGACCATCCAACTCTCTTAGTACTTTACTCTCAGACATCCGACTAGATGCCTCACCTTCTTCAACAGTGCCATCGAAGGAACGTGCATCCCTTCTATCTAGATGGTTTTGATGGAAGAAACATCGATGCCCCATATAGCTAAGGTTCCTCTGATGTGTCAACCTTCTAGATCGGATGTTTTTTCCATAAATCGGGCATGCTAACTCATCTTTTATACTCCAACCCAACATTAGGGCATAGGCTGGAAAGTCATTTATTGTTCATAAAAGTACTGCACACATGGAGAATGACTCATGCAGCAAAGCATCAAAAGTTAGAATACCTTGAATGCTCCATAAATATTTCAGCTAGATAATAAAAGGCTGCAAATAGACATCAATGTTATCACCTACCTCCATCGGTTCAAGGATGAGCACTGTCATGAAAGCAAAAGATTTTTTCATACACATCCATGGTGGAAGGTTATAAATATGAATAAATACCGGTCATACACTATGGACGGTATTCATATGCTTGAATGGGTTGAAACCATCACATGACAAGCCCAACCTCACATTACATATCTTTTGTGTGAAATCGAGATGTATTTCATTAAACTTCTGCCATGCCTCTCCATCGGCTAGATGCCTCAATGCATCATCTTTTATTTGGTCCTCTTCATACCATCTCATGTCCTTCGATGTTCTTGCTGACATAAATAACTTTTATAGTCTCTAAATCAAAGAAAAGTGCCACATTAACTTTTAAGGTACACGGATCGATGTGCCATCTTTATTCTCTTTTCATCTTGATACACCGTACCTCATGCACTCATTTTGGTTGGCATCTCCCTCCCAGTAGAGCATGCAATCATTAGAACATGCATGTATCTTGGTATAAGTAAAGTCCAACTATTCAATAATCTTTGATATCTCATAATTATTCTTCGAGATTTGTGCATTGTCCAGAAGAATGTATCCCAAAAGCTCTAATATGCAGTTCACTCCATTATTACTGAATCCATTGGAGCATTTCGCATGGTACAATCAGATTAAGAACTTAAGCTTCCCCATCTTTTCATACTTGGGATACAATAAAATATTAGCATTCTCCATCAACTTACGGATCTTCTCTACACCCTCACTATTTGCCATTCCACCAACCATAGGATCAAGCATAGACGTAGATGCACCATCATTATGTCCAACAAATAAAAAAATATCACGAACCATTTGTTCCACTCCCCCATCATGTTGATCACCTCCTTGCAGTCTATCCTCACCATGTTGATCCCAATAAATTTCATAATCAAATTTAAATCTATAAATAGTGAGGTGATTATTTATATCTTGATGAGATTGCCACGATCCACCCATATACTTTTTACTAGGATATTGGATAAGTCCATGGTCGTCAAATTTTTCTATAGCAAAATCAAAAAATTTTTGAAGTTCAGTCTTATATTCTGATGAGAGCCTACTAAACTTCATCTATTTCTTATCCATTATAAAAATTGATGATATTATAATTAAATCATGCATGCAACTTACAATATATACTAATTCATTATAAACAAATATGCATTATAAATAAAAAATGCATCATAAATAGGGATCAAAATAAATATCATGTGTGGAACTCACATTAAATATTATTTTTAAATATGCAATAAATCCATCCTATCACCAACTAATAGGTAAAGATAGATCCTATCCCATTTAGAAATTATATTAATTCTATAAATTTATTATAGTAATCAAACGATATGCAACAGGAATCGAATAAAATTTTGACAGTATTTTCCATTAGTTCTCCTGTGTAAGGAGAACAAAAGAAAAATACTATCCAAAATTTTATTTGAAATTCTTAGCATACCGTTTGATTATGGAAATTATCTATAGAATTATTTATAATTTTCAAATTATTCAAATTAGATAATCAATTGATCATTGTACATAATTCTTCCATCCATATAATTACATATAAATGTATGGATGCTGAAGATTATATACACTAATCAATTGACAAATTTATCATTTGCAATGCAATAAACAAAAGCAACAAAATATAAATACCCAAAAAAAAAATTCTAGAATCTTTTTCTTAGCTTGTACTAAAATTAAGAAGTAAATACATTTATATGTATATTAAGACACAGAAAACTGTCAAAAAGCTTTGCGGGTTCTCAATATTATCCTAAGGCTGAGAGTCATGGGATAAGTAAACAAGTAGTAAGTAAATAATCTATCATCCTAGGATCCAAGGCTGCTGGCACATCATGGCCCAAGATTGTCGACATGGCTTAGAATCCATCGACGGGGGTGAGAATTTTCTTAGCGGTCAGTATAGCTCATGATCGTCGACACGGCTCCGAACCCGTTGGTAGAGATTTTCTTATCGATCGATACGATCTAAGGGCTATCCACGATCGTCGATACGACACAGCCCAAGGGTCGTCCACGATCGTCGACACAGCATGGCCTAGAATCCACCGACACGGTCTAGAACTAGCTGGCAAGAGTTTTCTTATCCACCGGCATGACCCACGACCATCGATACAGTCCAGAACCCATCGGTAAAAATTTTCTTATCAGCTGGTACAATCCAAGTGCCATCCATGATCACCAACACGACATGGCTTAGGCCATCCACGACCATCGACACGACATGGCCCAGCCCAGAACCCACCAACATGATTCAGAACCAGCTGACAGGAGTTCTCTTATCCACCGATGTGACCCATGATTGATGGATAATTATAATTTTTTAATAAATATTTATAATATTATTAAAAGATTATAATTAAATATTATTATAAATATTATAAATGATAAATAAATAATACTATAAAAATTTTTAAAAAATCATACCTATGGTTATAGAGAGCGATCACATAGAGAGCTCTGAGGGTCATCCACAGCGGTGCTAGAGAAAGACGACGTGGCTAGAGATCACTTATGAAACAATCAAGAGAGACAATGAGTTAGAAAGAGAGAAGAGAGAGAAAAAAAGAGGAGAGAGAGAGAGAAAAATGGAAGAGAGAGATATAGCAGGGAGGGGGAGTTAGGTCCAGGGAAGAGAGGAGGTGGCGGAGTCGGTGGCCAGGCCAACTAGGGAAGAAGGGAGAGAAGGGGGCTAGGGCCAAGGGAAGAGAGGAGAGAGAGAGTAGGGAGGGGTCGGGCCAATAGGTCGGGTCAAGGGAAGAGAGGAGAGAAAAGAGGTGGCAGAGCCAGCAAGCTGAGGAGGAGGGGGTGGGCTGCGGGCAAAGCCGAAGGGGGTTTAGGGGGTGGGTTGCGGGCAGCAACCCGACGGAGGAGCCGCAGGCCTAGGCTAGGAAAGAAGGGAAGGGGGTGGAATGATGATGGGGAGCCGAGCGGATGGGCTGTCGATGAAGCCAGAGGGGGGGGCAGGGATGTGTGTTGCAGGCGGTAGCCTGATGGAGGAGCCATGGGCTTAGGCTAGGGAAGAAGGAGAAGGGGGTGGCATGGTGATGGGGAGGCCAGGGGGATGGGCTGCGGGCAGAGCCGAAGGGGGGGTGGGGGCATGGGTTGCGGGTGGCAACCTAGCGGAGGAGCCATAGGCCTAGGCCGGAGAAGAAGGAGAAGGAAAGGGAAGAGGGGGAGGTGGTGGCACCGACCAGGAAAGAAAGGGGATCCATGGGTGGAGGCGGCATCGATCGAGGAAGGAAAGAGAGGGGTGAGGTCTCATCGATGGCAAAGAGGATGGAGAGAGAGAGAGAGCAATCAACGGAGAGGAAAAAAATTTAGGGGTGGGAACTGAAATTAACCTAACCTATGGCAATGTTTTTCGAACCATTGCCATAGGCTATGACAGCAGTTACTAAAAATCATTGCCATAGGTCTATAGCAGTGGTTATAAAATCATTACCATAGATCTATGGTAGTGATTTTCAGTAATTGCTACCATAGATTGAAAATCTTTTTTCATATTTTTATTCTAAATATTATATAATTTTAAAATTTAATGTCCATCTTCATCATTCATTATCTAAATAATAATCATTAGAGTGTCATCATAAAAGATCATCTCGATCTGATGGCCATAGCTTCATCGATCAAAAAAATTTAATTTTAACGATCACGAATGATGATGTGATGATCTGATAGATGGAGACCTCCGATATGTGTCCAAAAATCTATAATGATGATCTTGATGATGTTTATAGCATACTATCAAAGTTTCACTTCAATCGGATATTGTTATCATGGTCAATTTAGTGTGGAATTATTTCAGCCATTAAATGAGAAATGAGTGATCAAAGGATCAGACAGCATCCATCCATGAGATAATTTTTTAGATAAATGATCTTGGCTACTATTTTAATCATTTTTATGATGGTGATCATAAAATTTAAATCATGGATCTAAATTTTAATCTACGACATCGGTTAATCCTAACTGCTGCCATAGATCCGACCTATGATAGCAGTTAATTCTAACCACTACCATAAATCTGACCCATGCAGCGGTTATTCATAACCGCTACCATATGTTGACCTATAGTAGTGGGTTGTCATAACCGTTGCCATAGGTCAGACCTATTACAGTGGTTAGGGTTAACCACTGTCGTAGAGTCTATTGCAATGATTTTGAAAATTGCTATCGTAGTATGTGCTACTGTAGTCCTTTTCTGTAGTAGTATTATCACACCCCCTAACTTACTCACTGCTAGTCCCTTAGCAATGCAATATTAGTCTTGATTAATTATCATGTTTCATTGAGATCCTCCATAAAAATATCTCTAGGATTGAAGATCAAAAGTTTAGCTATTATCACTAACTAAGTATCGAGTTTTAGAAGCAAATTTCATGATCAGGTTAATCAGAAACTTCTTTAGAATTTATCTAAAGATCTTCAGCACTTGTGTTTGTGAAGTCTAACTTAGTATTTGGATGTTAATTTAAAGGACAAATGTATCCTTTATTATCACCTATTTTGGTTAATTTTCTATACACCTCCAAGGTAAATGCATGAATTAAGGTAGCTTTCACACACACACACACACTCTCTCTCTCTTTTTTAAATGTGACGAGCATCCTGGCTTTCCCTCCATCATTTTACGTGAACCTCCATACTTGATTTAGGTGCAAAGACCTAGTTATTAAGTTTAGGGCAATCCATATATACTCTGTATCTTGCACTTTTAAATTTAAACAGGTAGCTCTTTTCTTAAATTTAAATTTTTTTAATTAAAATAAATATTAATTATCAATTTTAATGATAATTGAATTCTTAGTTAGCCTTATAATCAATACTTACTTTACCTCATTAGTATGCATGTATAATTTGAAGTGCTGATAGCCTTTAAATGATCTAAGTAGGCTATTAAAAGTCTGATCAACTAATCTATTTTTTGACTCGCTACCATCATTAGCAAATACTTTCTAACTTTATTACCTTTTTCTAGTCTATATTGCTTAATATTTTCCTTCCTGAAACATAGTTTATACAATTTTTTTTAAAAAAAATTCAAAGATTATTTTTTTTAAGTTTTAAAGATTATATATATAAATATATATTTATTATTATTATTTTTATTATATATATTTTAATTTTATTTTTTCTACCTTCCAACTTAATTGATATTGTCCTTAATGAAGAAGAAAAAATGGAAGGGTGCAATAAAATTTTTTATTATTTGTCCAGTATGGGTTATGAAACTTTGATTCTCCTCCAATCTAGCCACTTATCCTAAAAAAAATAAAATAAAGAAAATAGATGCAAAAAATGTTGGGTTGCCTCTCAACAAGTGCTAAATTTATCGTCTTCAGCTAGATACAATGCAGCTCAATTCATTATAGGTCTGTTAATATTGTTTGGTCAATAGTTCAGTTTAATGATATCCCTTCAATATATGATTTAAACCTTTGACCTGTGAGGATTTGTGGTGCTCCTAAGCCTTGGGAGGCCACAAAAGGAGTCAGGGGGTTGGCTTCGAAGATTTCAGGGGCTTGGTTAGTGCTTCGAAGATCTGGGACACAAGATGAAGCAAGAAATCAATACAAACCTTTTCTCTCTTAACTCTCTTCTTCTCTTCTCTCAAGAGTTGCCACCCTAGGGTTCTTGAAGAAGCTCTAGAAAAGGGGGGCACCTCCCTCCTTGGGCTATGTATAAATACATAGATTGTATTAGGATTTTAAAGGTTGAAATTAATACAAACCTTTTCTCTCTTAACTCTCTTCTTCTCTTCTCTCAAGAGTTGCCACCCTAGGGTTCTTGAAGAAGCTCTAGAAAAGGAGGGCATCTTCCTCAACCCCAAGGAGGGAGGTGCCCCATCATAGATCTAGGTGCAGAATCAGTGGTTTGCTGCCCATAAAGAACATCACAGGTTCCTTCAGGTCCATGCTAAAGATCAGAAGCTTCCACAACATGATATCGGTGCTTGTGATATCAAAGATGATTAGCGTTCGAGCGATATCATGGGTCTACAATTTGGTATCAGAGCTATAGCTAGGTGATGCCTGGAATGTTGTGGAACATCAATATGGTATCAGAGCCTGATGGTGCATGGAAGGGAAGGAGAAGTCGTACAAGATAAAATCAAAAATCTGCATAAGGATTTTATGGTATGTCTCAAATCTATCTTTATTATTATTGTTGTTTGGCCAACCGAGAGCAGCGAGTTGAAGATGGAGGTTGAGAGGATTAACAGGAAGAGATTTTCTCAGGATGGAAGGATTTGGTGCATAATTTGCTGATCGATCTTGGTGGAAAGGCTAGGGTGTATGCTGGTTATGTGACAAGCAGGTAGCGCTGGAGTGCTACAGTTGCATTTTCTTGAAGATGCAAGACTAAGAGAGGCTCGATGATGCAGCAGCCGAGGGAGGTATCTCAGTAGAGAGCATCAGGGTTCTCTAAGAAGATGGGCAGTGTAGGGCTATTGAAGAAAGGTTTTCCAAGGGATAATGATTGAAGAAAGATTGAAGAAGCAACTATACGTCCTTCGATGTCAGGAAGGTGGGGAAGTAGTCAAAGATGTATTCAGCTATTCGATCAGAGCATGGATTTATGGAGCCTTGGGAGTGATGGAGATGGATGATCCATGGTGGTCCAATAGGTTAGGGCTAGGTGGCTATAGAGCAATGTAGAGATGAGTCAGGAAGCGTTGGAGTGCTGCAGGAGCGCTATCCTGGAGGCATGGAGCTGAGAGAGGCTTGGTGGTGCAGCAGCCAAGGAGTGTATCTCAGCAGAAAGTGTCAGTGGTATCTCAAAGAGATCGGGTATAGGTCTTAGAGAGAGTCAAGGGGTCTCAGGGAGCGCCAGGAGGTCTCTAGCAGCCAGGAGTATCATGGATCAAGTTTCTTCTATAGGGGCACCAGAAAGAGTCGCGGTTCAGATGGAGGATGGTTCTCTAGATGCAACTAAAGCGATGGCTAGTGTAGGGGCAGAAGAGAAGAACTAGGATGGAATTTCCTAGGGTTTAGTTGCTAGATTCAGAAAAGTTGGATGAGCTCTTGGGTTTCGAAGGTGCCCACGAGTTGCGAAGGTATCCGAGACGGCTTCGAAGGGGTCCGTGAAGCATGGAGAGTTCGAAGGGTAGCGATGGTGTTCGAGGTGCAGCGGTAGGCTCAGCAGTGCAGCATTGAGTGGTTTGCCTCGAGGGACTCGATGATAGAGTCGACTTCTATGGCATTAGATGGACTTTGGATATAGGAGGAGCTTCGTAGTGGTAGCTTCACAAGTAGAGAGTAAATTTGGCATGAGTTCAGAGCGTCGATGATACACAGTTCTAGGTAGAGCAATGTGTGTAGGTGGACAGGCATAGCTCTGAGGAGATCGTGTCAGATGGTATAGCATGTGTTGGTGCAGAAATGTTGTAGGTTCTTCAGAAAAGTCCAGAGAAAGTGATGCAGTTGTTAAGCAGAAAGGATCCTATAATTTTAGGATGGTGCCAAGAAGCAAGCACAGATCTTCAATGATGGAGGCGGTCATCCCAAAGACCTCAAAGATGCACAACAGCTAAAAAAGATTGGCGGAGGTAATGTTTGCATAGGTGCTGTCAAGTGCGCAGGGACAATGGGATCGTGCAGGAGGTCATTGTCGAGAGGTTTGCTAAGGCTTGGGAGCATCAAGGAGGAGATTGTGAGGATTTGTGGTGCTCCTAAGCCTTGGGAGGCCATGGGAGGAGTCAGGGGGTTGGCTTCGGAGATTCCAAGGGCTTGGTTGGTGCTTCGGAGATCTAGAATATAAGGTGAAGTAAGGAACCAAAGTCAAAAAACCAAGACTGCAGAAGGAAGATTTTCTACAGATTAGCTAGCTTAGTCCAAAACTGGGCCGACTAAGTCTCAGTGCACAGAAAAAACAGAGAGCTACGCATTCGAGACTGCTGGCATGGCATAGAACTGGGTTGGCTTAGTCAGCTCGGGACTGCTAGCACGACACAGGACCAGGTCGGCTCAGTTTCAAATTGAGCCGACCTAGTGGAACTTGGCCAGCTCAGTGCTGAGACTGAGCCGGCTCAATGTACGGGCAGAGTTATGCAAAGATCTATTTTGGGCTAGGGTCTGGGTTGATCATAGGAATCTTGAGGCCTGGTTTGAGAGGTCTTAAGATGGCTAATTCATGTATGGGTCAGATCTAGATCCAGAGGATGAGAGCATGGGAGACATGGGTGTACATGGGCTCGGTGAGTGCTTTCATGCATTGGGTTAGCCGAAAAATTTTTGGTCGGGCCTAATGGCTATGTATAAATACATAGGTTGTATTAGGATTTTAAAGTTTGAAATCAATACAAATCTTTTCTTTCTCAACTCTCTTCTTCTCTTCTCTCTAGATTTGCTGCCCTAGGGTTCTTGAAGAAGCCCTAGAAAAGGGGGGCATCTCCCTCAAGCCCAAAGAGGGAGGCACCCCATCATAGATCCAGGTGCAGGATCGGTGGTTTGCTACTCATAGAGAACATCACAGGTTCCTTCAGATCCATGCTAAAGATCAGGAGCTTCCGTAACATGATATCGGTGCTTGTGTTGTCAAGGATGATTGGCGTTCGAGCGATATCATGGATCTATAATTTAGTATCAGAGCTAGATGATGCCTGAAACATTGTGGAATATAAATTCATTATAGGTCTAAAATGTTGGGTTGCCTCCCAACAAGTGCTAAGTTTATCATCTTCAGCCAAATATAATATAGCTCAATTCATTATAGGTCTGTTAATATTGTTTGGTCAATAGTTCAGTTTAATGATATCCCTTCAACATATGGTTTAAACCTTTGACCATTTATCTTAAAGAAATTTTGAGATCTAGGATCATAGAGTTTAATTACACCATGTGGGAATACTTGATTGACTATATAAGGTCCATCCCATCTAGATTTTAACTTTCTAAGAAATAATCAAAATCTTGAGTTAAATAACCAGACTTGTTGATTTGGCTCAAAGATTTTTCTCGGAATGTGTTTATCATGAAAAGCTTTCATTTTTTCTTTATAGATTTTTGAATTTTCATAAGTTTCTCATCTTAATTCATCTAATTCGGTCAATTATAACATCCGATCTGTGCCGACGGGAGTAGAGCTTTAGAACCCCTATTTTTTAGTCAGGCTATTCGTTATTAACAGTCACACAGGTTGTGTCAAGGGCCCTACGATAATATATTTCAAGACAGGACATGATGCCTTTGACCCCATCTTGGTAGTTGAAATTTTTGATGTTTGGAAAATTGATTTCGTGGAATCTTTTCCACCATCTAAAGGTTTTGAATATATTTTTGATGGCTGTTGATTAATGTTTCTAAATGGATTGAAGCAATGGTAACACTGAACCAATGATCATAAAAGTAGTATTAAATTTGTTCAAAACTATCTTTTCTATATTGATGTAATCACTGGTCTATTCTTAGTGTTTTGGATCTTCGGAGATGGCAGTTGCGTGTTGACATCCATAATGAGTTGATATTCTTCGGAACGTATTCGCCACTACTTAAGTGAGTAAGAACCTACGTAGTTTTTACGCATTCTGGTTGATCGTTCTTACTAAATGTTAGTTTGTCTATCATTAAAAACAGGTCACTGCTATTGCGTTGGAACACTTAGTCCTAAAAGCATGGCCTTATAAGGATATTAGTTCGCTACTTGATGACTGAAATAGAAATGACGGTTTTAAGGAAAAGGCCAATGGAGCCATATCAGTCGAAGTCGAAAGTCGAGAGTGGCGCGCCGAGAGTAGTAAGTTATCTAATAGAAGATTAAGAATATCTTACAAGAGACTGTTAGGCTTGATCGAAAAGATTGGTCAGATCGATTAGATGATGCATTATAGGCCTATAGGATAGCTTATAAAAACCCCTATTGGAATATCTCCCTATAGATTGATCTATGAAAAAGCATATCCACCTTCTGGAGAAACTTGAACATAAGATATTGGACATAAAGCAATTAAATTTGAGCTAAATCAAGCTGGTTTCCAA